>LOND01004643.1:10161-29769 GCA_014220965.1 Paragonimus kellicotti
CACTTTGTATTTTGAGGCTGCGAAGCGCATTCCGAAGTACTTAGCAGAACGCGAAATAGCGTCCAGCGTTTTGTGCTGCTTGAAAGTTGTCAAACAGCAACACCTTATCGTCAGCATAATCAAGATCAGTCAGTCTTTCACCAGGTAGGAGGTCCACGCCGGCATCTTGTGAGTGCCGCAGACAGTCCTCCATTATTTCGTCTATGACAAAATTGAACAAAAATGGTGAAAGGGACAGCCTTGACGTACGCCGCTCCTGGTGCTGAAACTGTCAGATAGTTCACCGTAAACCCTAACCTGAGCTGAAGTATGGGAATAAAGCGCCGACAGTATGTTCACATACTTGGTCGGTACACCCCTGCGTTTAAGCGACTCTAAAAGTGTAGATCGATCCACCGAATCGAACGCACCTTTATAGTCGAAAATTACGACAATTGTTGGCTGGCAGTCCACGACGTTGCTTCAGGATTTGACGGGTAAAAATGTGATCTATACAACCCCGCCCAGGGCGAAACCCTGCCTGTTCTTCCCTAATGTTTACCTTCCCGAACTGCAGTGAGTCGACGAAGTATAATTGATGCTAGAACCCTTGAAATGACTGGGGTCAAACTAATCCCTCTATGGTTTTCGCAAGAGCCCCGGGCTCCTTTCTTGAACACGGGAACGGGAATTCAATTGCGGACCTCAGTATCAGTGAGTGGTGCTAAATCTACTATCCAGGATGCTACATCTTAAGTTTGTTGCGGCAACACAGTAGGAACAAGAGGCCAGCTAAATTGACTCTCAAAGTGTTCCGCCCAACGCTCTAACCTTCTGGACTTATTATAGATTAGTGTGCCATCTGTCTCGCTGATAGCTTCACTGACAGACGGTCGTCTGGGACCAGTAGCACGGATAAGCCTAAAGAGTTTGCCGATGTTCCCTGAAGCAAAAGCGGTTTCCATTTCCTTAACTTTTCCATTAACCAAATCTCACGATCAGTCTTTAGGCTACGTTTCAGTTTCCTACAGGATATTTCTCCTAAACTCATGCGAATTTTCCGTCTGGCTTTTAAAAACTTCATGAATTTCTCCGAGACTCAATGTTTGTTCGACCCACGAATCCCCACGCCGCATGCTACAGCAACGGCTTCACGAATGGCCTGCGAGATCTCGGTCTAACAGCTGTTATAATCTTCAGGGTGAGAACTGCAGAGCCTACTTCCTAAGCTGGTTTGTTACTTATGCTTTACCGATGGTAAAGCCAGTTTCTCAACAGCTAATCGTTGCTGTCGGTGGTTGCCCAGCAAAAGTAAGAACAAAACGACAACGTACCAACGCATGATCTGAATCCAAGCATGTGCTCCAATAAGAACGACAGTCTTGAATGGAACCCCGCCACCTATAACTAACGGCTATGTGGTCTATCTGAGACCAGGCCTGATTCGGAGAAGGCGGGCGCCAAGTATAGCATTGACGTGCACGATGCCTAAAACCAGTACTGGCTAAAAATAGATTATGCTCAGCGCACAGCTGCAACAATCGCCCACCATTATCTGATCGATGTGATGCTATCCCAAACCTACCACCTAAACGAGATTCGGCTTCACCAAGGCGACCGACCTGGGCATTCATATCTCCGGCCAGAACGACTATATCAGAGCCACGTGTCGACCGAAGGAGAGTGGCCAGATCCGAGTAAAATGCGTCCTTGACGCCGATGTCACTACAGTCAGTAGGAGCATAAGCAGACAATGAATAAATTTCTGAAAGTCTTGCGTCTAGAGCTGGTTTTAACAGAACCTGCCAAGCGGACGGCACAAAGTCTACTGTTAACAGGAATCCAATCTACTAATGCGGCTGCGGCCGTCGTGCTGAGGAACTATACCTACCCAGCCTGACCTGTAACGGCGGCTGTGGAGTCACCCGAAGTGTATAACCAGTATCGGGTAGACAATGCGGGTGCTGTTAGTTCCATACGTTGACTACTGTCATGGATTCTAGTCTCCGAGATACAGCAGACGTCGACATGCAACGAGTCTAATGTTCGTGCGAGAGCGGCCTGCTGACCCATCTGTTTTAGGGTGCGAACGTTGAAAGCACCTATATTAATTCACATTCTAGTCTAACAAGACGAGGGAGGCCTGAGCGAAAAGGCACATAGGACGAAACCTTACGCTCTAGCGGTAACACAGTTAAGCTAACATTCTGGTCGTTGCACCTGCAGAAGTTAATTATCAAAGAAATGGGTGGTGACAGGGTCTAGATGTCTAAATTTGATAGACATGTGCGAAGGGCAGCCAGTAGTCAGTTTCGCTCATATCCACCTGCTGTGATGCAGCAGATAGGGCACCTGGTATACTGCGAGACGACGCCGATGCAGTATGGAATTATTGTGTTGTGAATATTCATGGTTGTGTGTGGGCTGAGATACTGCCAGGACGCCCAGACCTAGACAGGAGAACGATTAGGGTTCTCAACCAAAGCCTTTGGCTCAAAAGCCTGTACCGCAAGGCAGCGGAAACAGTCCGAAGCAGACGTGACAAAATAACGAGCTGAACAACGCAAGACTAGTTAATTCTTGAAACAGAGATGTATAGAAACTCTCGAGCCGGAAACCGTACCATAACGGGTGGCCACCATCATTATCACTAACCTGCTTCGAGCTGAAACCATGCTATTTCCACCGCACCACCTTGATACACTTTGGGCAGAAGAACGGTTGTTTCAAACAACGATCAAACTGAAACAAATGTTAGCTGTCCATCAATTCTGTCAGTATTATCCAGTGCGGTGTTCGCCGAATGCACTGGTGGTATTCGTATTTTCAAAAAGGTTCACTGTAAACACCGGTTACCCGGAAGATGCATCACAAGGACGCCCTGGTCATGTGGTTGTCAATCCTTGATGTTAATGGGCCTTGTGCAGCCTCAGTTTGTATCGGATATCATTTTGAAGTTTAGGTGCTTTTTGTCTACTGACCCTCTCTCAAGCATATATTCCTTGATATCAATTGCCCCTCAGTCCATTCCATCATCTCAGGTATGCAGGGTTGGTGGTCAATGTAAACAAATGTCATAGTCTCAAGGAAGTAGTGCAATATGCCCATTTCCCTTTGAGCTTGGCTAGATTGTACTACAACCTGATTGATATTCGTCGCAACACTGGAACATTCTTTTACAAATTACAATGGATAAAATGAGGTTAGCTGGAACGTTTGTCAATCACTCGGACGTAGGCAAGCCTTTAACTGTGATAGGCCTTCGGATCGGATACAGCTGCAGAAAATGCATTTGATAAACGGTATCTACGGACAACTGCTTGCTGGCAAGTAACATGCCAGATTACATGCGATGGATACTACTGGGCTACCTAGGTCAAAACAGAGATGGTCACGGTAGGCGAGTCTTTAACCACAACCAGGAACATTATGGGAGACAGCAAATAAAAAAAAACAAGAAACCAGATAAGGTAATTTTGAAACCGAACAGTGGAGTTAATGTAGACAAGCTGCCATCTAAACAAGAACCTCCCAGCTACCCAGTTTATGCAACAGAACAACAGGGGCTCGCATATTTCATGGCCACAACTTTGCTTGATCAGCCCGTGGCCACACCCGACAGCTGATTATCTTAATGGATGGTGCTCGGTGCCGTAAACGGTCAGCTAGCACACATAGTACGTGACCTAACTATAGCACATTATATTTTCCTATTCGACCAACTGCTTGCATAGGTGAAAGTTTTGGAAGTACTCGCCAGAGAACAGCCGAGCTGCTCACGTGTTCACTTCACTCAAAGTGGCGTAACTGGCGGAGACAACGGTAGTTGAATACTACAGGCAATTTGCATTAAACAACGCTCTTTTCAGCGACCACTGAGGGGAGGCGAGGGCAACACGGTCGTTTGCTATTCTTGCTGATATCTGAAATCGCAAATTGTTGGAAGCAGACAACAAGGAAAACACCCAGTCGGAAATTTCCCCATCCGTTTTCACCAGCAACATTGCGGAAGTGAACCGTGACAGGCTGTCGCCATAGAACGCAAGAAATGAATGTGATAATACAGTTATGGATGGTCAACAACCTAGTTCGTAGGTGTATTGGAGATTAAACCTCCACTTAGATCAAACCAAACAAAGATCTGTTAGAATGTGAGAACACTAACCGAACCAACCAGCAGAGTAGTACGCCAACAAATACGGAACGGCCAAACACATTCCAACCATCACAAGTAGCGGTGCGATCTCGTTCAGGATTCGCCAACTGCGAGCGTCATATCGGCGTTGTACCAGTTCGTCCTGGACCGCCTCCAAACGTCGACGAAGCCACCAAGACGGACCAGTCAGAGTGAGCAGAATGAACACTTTTAAGTGCATGATACCAAAAATCCAAAGCTGAAATGAAGCCGAATATAACGATGGTTAGTAGGTTTCAGAAACTCAGAACTGAAGAATGACGAAAAGATAGCCGAGCTAGAGTATCAACATTGTCTTGACCTAAGCATCGTTCATTCCAGGTTCCACTGATGACCAGAGCCTATCTGACGCAAAATGAACCTCGATGATGACGATCAAGTGCAATTAACAGACACTATTAAAAAACCATGGGTTAAATAACCAGCCGCTAAATCATTACAGCCTGTTTGGCTCAACAAACAATAACTTGTTCAAATAGGTATACTGTTATCCGGTCGTCCGGTTAACGATCAGTCGTGTTTTAATGCGGCGAGTAGAGTTTGTGTGAAACGGCTACAGCCCTGGTTTCAAATAAGTCAAAACACAAGTAACCGGACGCATTACAATGATAAAAGGTGAAAAACGCTAGAACAGAAAGATCGATATTAGCGTGACGCATACTACTTCACAGTCTCTAATCACGTCGCACACGAAACAATTTGCGCCAACAGGCAACATTCAACCTAGCAGGACAAAAGAGCTACGGAAAGATCAAACGGTGAATGAAAAACAAGGGAAAGGATGGGTAAACTGCGATTTACTGTGATTTCTTAGGTTGTCTAGTGCAACATGAGTTGTCGATCAAGATGGCGAACAGGTTTTCGAAATACAACTATCGTCAACACATACATATCCGTAATACCTATGGATCAAAAGTGTACATACCGACTCCCTGCATAGTCTAGTAATGTAAGCTGTAAGTTTTTGTTGGTTGGACCACAAATGACCTACATCATTTGTGATTAGTCAGTGAGAGGTCAACACTACTTGGTTGTCATCAGTGAGAGGACACAAGTATGGACGAATTTGTTTTGAGCATACAACTTTGGAGTACGTGGTTGAGTGGGATTCGCTCCGGTCGTTGAACTATCCCAGTCAGTTGACCTATATGGTTCATGCACGCTAAGCGTGACAGTCGCGCCTGTTGAATTTCTCATTCTAGTTATTAACTGAACTGGATGATGCAAGAGCAAATGAACGAGTACGCATGGCGTGATAAAAAAAGTTGGCAGAAACAAATTCCAAGAGAATTTATTGCAGAAGAAGGCGAGAAACATCGTTCGATTCATCCGCTGACGTGCGTTGTATGAATGCTCATGACAGTGAGCAGAAAAACTGGGTATCGAGGATGGCGAAAAATTCCATAATAAGCGGCGATGTAGGTGCATGCTACCTGCTACTGGTTCGGGCTTTCCCGTGAAAACGTCTGCAAGCGATGGACACAGTAGGTTTCCTCTAAAGAGATGATCCAGTCGTGGAGCTGTTCAACTCCTCCCTCCTGTGTAATGCGCTCCGTCGAACTTTCCCAGCTGCTCCAGTTATGGTTTGTCACTTGCCTACTTATTTTGCTCCTTCTAAAAAGATTATTTGCTTGTCTACGCTTAAAGGATGCTTCATGCGCCCATTATTCCGCAATTGCACCATCCGGCCCGTTTAAGGTCTGGAGTGAGAAAATCGATACCAATCGTGATTGTGGTACGCTTAGGAAGCATGAACCATAAAGATTGGCCGATCGAGTCCTACAAAGCTCCCGATCAACCAACGGAGGTCGATTCGACAGTGCTGTCTCACAACGACCAGAACGAATGCCAATCAATCAAGTGATCCAGAGTTGTGTGTCCAGAATGAGTTCGCTTGCACTTCTAGTTTCTAGTTCCTCCCGCTGACCAATCAAGGGATGTAACACGCTTATCCTACAAAATGTCACAGTTTACATCACTAGACTATGCAGTGAATTAATACGTACGATTTTGACCTACATGCATGTATTGAAATGACGGCGAGATCTCGAAAACTTCGCTTTACTAATGAAGACAGGGGGATAATAAGTGCTGAAAGTCATCGCCGACCAGCAATACACGGTTACACGTTTGATTCAAGATACACTGGTGCAGACAACGAAATCCATTTCGCTTCTGTTAGTGAGAACTAAAATAACATAAATGTAGTGATAGGTAAAACACGCCTGAAGCTGACAGCTGTACGTTATCAAACAATCACTTTCCTTAATTTTTAACTGCAATATAAAAACAGTAAACAACAAAGTGGAGGTAAAGTCAACGGATGGAATATGCGCACCTCCCAAAATCCAACGATTAACGTCTTCTTCGGCCCCAGTTGAAAAGGTACGATAAACATCAGATTGATCAGTAAACCCAGACAGACGGGCAGAAGCACCAGAAATAACACAGCCACTCCAATCAGCTGGGTCGCATTGCGAGCACGTTCCAGAACTCGAAGCAGTGAGGCTGTATCCACGCCAAGGCTGGTCCCGCGCAGATGGCTAATTGGCGGTGGAAGCGCTGGCCTTGGAATTGAAATCTCGCAAGTTGTACCAGAACGGGTCCAGATGCGAAGTACGCGCCAAGTTTGAGACAGAGAAAGAAGGCGACCAGTTTGTGAGAGAAGTACAGAAATCGTACGCCATGTGGAAGCAAGAATCGACGGCAAACTGAAATCAGGAGACAACAAGCCTGGTAACAGTATCAAATAGGGAAAATGAAAACAACGGCAACAACTACTAGGGCTGTATGGTACCTTTTGGTGGGATATCAGACGGTTTCATTCGGAACAGCTTGGAAACGTTGTACCTGATGTTAGTGATGGGACGTCCATAAAGTGAGCAACATAGACCACCGACAAAGTAAAGGTAGATCAGGAAGCCGATTTACACTCAACAGGTAAACTTCCAAAGTGTGGGAAAATACACTGGCCTGCTGCAAACTGCACCGGTTACTAAAGCAGTGGTGGACCTAAATATGAGGAGAACAGGTAAGTTTGTGATCCTGTCACTGGTGAGTCGGAAATTTTCTCTGAAATATACACCGTACTGCACTCCTTTACTCAATCAATGGTGGTTGTAATGTCGAACTTAATGGACTCCGTTGCCCTCTACACTATCTGAGGCTGCCTCCCTCGCAGGGATTTTAGTGAAGAGCGTAAACGCATTTAATTCTCTGTATGTCCGTTCAGAGTACACAGTGGGTTTATGAGAAATCTACCTCGAGCGGTTTCCGTTTCAAGTGACAGTCAACAGTAGTCGACTGCGTGACAGACATTCCCTTTTCTTTTCTCATGGTTGTGTAGCAAATAAGCACCAACGTCACACAACGATGTACTGCTGTTACTGATAATTCAATAGAATAAAACTGAAAGTGGAGGGTTTCAGAGTGGTGCATCTGTCAGATAAGCTGATTGATAGTGAGTGTGTGGACGACACCGCCTTGTGCACATACAGATCTTGCTGAACCGTTTCTATGGGACGGGTGGTTGGTACAGAACGCACATAGCATCTCTGAAAACGCAACCAGTGTTGTCAAAACAAGGGTTTGTTTTTTGAATCCATTTGATGGATGCAAATAGGCACTTGCAGCTGTTGACCATTCCATTTATTTAGGCAGTGTCACCATGTCGGCCACCTACTTGGCCTGTAATTAATGCTCTAGCCACTGTATCTACTACTTTGGTCTTCCTTGATCAACACTCCTGCTCCTGGAACATTCCCGTCACAGCCTAGGAACACAGAAAAAAAGAGGAAAAACGTTTGTCAGGTTAATAAAGTTACACGCAAACTACGATTGCGGTAGACCCATTTAAGTGTCTGTCTTGTTTGTTGTCTCCTTGGTTCCGGGTTCATCTTCAAACTTCCTACTGTCTTTCTCAGATACTCAATCTTTTCATCAAGATCATTGACTTCTAACCTTCCGACCACCTTCCGTATAAGTAAATGCTGTGCGATTCCGACCAACCGGTCACTGTTGCGGTGGATTATCAAACCGGAGGTGCGAGTATTCCAACACTCGGCGGAATACCTCAACGCGGGGGAGGTACGTCCAAAAGCCCACAGCGAGCGGATCGGGGACAGCGTGGGCGACCGGATGAGTCATCGCTCGACTGGATCGGACCAACGGGCGAGGCATGGCAGGCAAAATAGGATGGACGACCAGATCGGGGGCGCGATTATTCCAACACTCAAAGGAATATCTCGACACGGTCGCGGAATACAGTCAAAGCCCACAGTGGATAGATGGCGGACAACACGAGCGACCGGACGAGCCATCGCTCAACAAGATCGGACTAACGGACGAGGAGTGGCAGGCGGAAAACCCCCGGTAGAAGGCGCCGATCACACAAAAACCGGGCAGAAGTGCACACGACGTGTGAGCGGAAACCGGGGCGTGTTGTGGACTGGAATGATGACTCATAAACGCGAGCGCGTGCGTAGCGTGGTAACTAGCGTGTTGGACAATAAAGATTGTGCTTTATTGGACGCCTTTTCGCTACACTATCAGTAATCCCACAAGATACATCCATCTGTACCTTCTGCAATTTCCACGGCAAGCTCCGGACGAACCGCTTCCTCACCAAACTCCTCCGTTTTCTCGTCTGCTTCCGGCAGATCCAAGGTCAACTGTGTCGATAATGGATCAGGGGGTCTTCAGTGTCCGAAGACCCGGAACCACAAAAACGGCCGGTTATTCGTTGTAAGTCTTGTTCTTTAATAGACTACTGGATCAGTACCACCTGCGTTTCTTGATACAATACTGCGATCTTTGTCTGCTTACTCAAGACATACACAGCCTCTGTCCGTACGGTCAGCAGTACTCCAAGTGCTGTCAAAAGACGTGTACAGCCTTTCAGTCCGTTACATGCCACGACCGCTTCAAATTCTGACAGCCATCCGCGAATCGGCTTAGCCACAACAGAGTCATTACGTTGTGTTCAGGGCACGGCGCTAATGCAGCGGAAAGTAGTATAGTAAACCGAGATCTTTGTTGTCCAATTCGACGTTCTCACGCCGCTCACGCGATCACGTTTATCAACCGGAATTACGGCTCAAAACGCAACGAAGTCGTCATTTAGACTTTCTGTGCCTTTGGTTGACGTGTCTTGTTTTGGATTTTCAGCTGTTCTCGTCCGTTGGGCCGATTTTTCCATGAGCTATCCGCTATAAGCTTTGACGATATCCCGCAATTGCGTTGGAATATCCTAGTGTTAGGATAATCGCGTCTCCGACGTGGCCACTCATCACTATTACTGGCGAAGAGCCTATGAAACCAGCTGTAGCATGCTGTACAAATCTTGGCCATTTGTGGATTTGCAAACAGGTGTGCATCTCGATTCAATGAGAGCATTGCAATGCTCGTAGCGTCCTATCATGTTCCGTGAGTCAGTGAACAGGCCCGTCGGCGTTGAAGAGGTATACTTGCTCTTGATGTTCAACCACGGTCGTTTCCATCAGCTTGTTTGTATCCAGTGGGTTGAATTTGTGGGCAATGTCGGCAAGTATTTGGAAAATTACCAACTTTCCGACCGGTGCCTGAAGTAATAAAAATTCAGTCCATGCTTGCTGAATCATGTGACCTGTATCTTAATGGCGTGCACATCGCACTACTGACAGTTTGAAGAAATCACAAGAGGGCCAGGCAACGATGATTATGAAAGCCCTTGTCACTCTGCCGAGTAAGGCTGAAAGGCGTGGCATACAAGGAGGGAATGGCGCGTATAACCATACCGTTGGGTGGAGGCGCTATCGGATATGGTAGTGATGCAGTTAATGACCTGTCTGTTCTCGCTTCCAAACACTTCCTTATGAACTTGCATTGCTGTTTCGTATTTTTCGCGTCCGAGTTATAACGCCTACAAGTAGTGGTGGAAACCAAAAATGTATGTATCTAACAAACCACGGTTGCTAACTCAGTGTTACTGACAGTGTCCAAACGGTAATGAATAGGTCTTACGCAGAAGTCAGCTGTGACATAACTGCATTTATTAGACGATCTCGATGACTTCGAGAGTCTTTTCCCTAGCGTGAGTAACCCGAGAGCGTTCACCGGCAAACATGACATCAAGCAGTATAGAAAGCATGCTGCATCACTTACTGTTTGTCTAATGCAATTTCTGAAGCAAGTAGTGTTTACACACTGAAGGATTACCGATTTTTAAGCCCGACCTAACCACGATAAAGTTAGTTGGAACGACCATTTGGTCACCCTGTTGATTACATCTCTTCAGTTTACATTCTCGGACGTCAATAGGCTATCCTAGTTGGCAACTCGGAGAGCAAATGGTCCGTATGGGCCTGCATGTGCAAATGGTAACAGAATTGAAAACCAACTGTATGTGAACGTAGCCTTCGCATCTGGCAAATATTCCAGTCAAAGCCTTTCGAAAACACGCAATCTTGTGAGTACTCTTCTGAATTATCGTCTGAAAAACAGCTGAATGTGGACGCCCAGATTATATGTGAATATTCTTTAATTCACATCAATCAAACCTTCGACTATTCATCAGCGCCACAATTCTTCAATGAAAAACGCTCACCTCACTGCTAGCCGCAGCAAAAGGCCCAGTATAGTAACGCCGGTCACCATGGCAACGGCATCATGTTTGGGACTGGTTTTCGAATTGAACATGCTGAATGTAAGACGACCGACACCAACTGGCACAATGAGTAAAGTAGTACTCAACAACATCAGGCTGAGCAAAACCACGGAGCCAAACGCAAACATACGGAGGGGAAACCACGTGGACCGTTTGTAGGGGACGTAGCGATTGAAATTATCGGGATCTTCGTCGTTGTCGTGATCTTCGCGCGCGTGGCGATCCTCAGGTCGCGCTGGTCCTGGGACAGGATGAACTTCAGGTTCAGGAAGTTGGGGTATGTTCGGTAGACCAGTTTGCGTGGATTCAGTTGGTACGTGTGGCGACTGTTGTGGTCCTGAAGTTGTAGACGGCATTTCAGAGTCATGGCTGGTTGGAGGGACATACGGTACTTCGACACCATCTTCGTTAACAATCAAATCCTGAAGCAAAGGAGAAGGAGGGGCGGTGAATGGAACCAAACCGAGGTGTTTAAATACAATGAACCATTTCATCTCAACATTTTGGAAGCGCCCGCTGCAACCTGTCACAGTGGGTCCATACCAGTAGATACAGCTATAATATGCGAACGGCTATGTAAAAGTACGTCGTTGAACAACATAAACGAGAAGAAAAACCAGAAATCGTTATAGTAACTCAGTTGAAGAATCGAACAGCATGTGACGCCTACAATCTCCGTATAGGGTGAGCCTCATGTTGTCTGAAGGCAACAAGGTACGCGAGTCCAAAAGCGGTCACGACCACAAACGAACTTTTGTGAATTAACGCAGAAAACAGAAGGGCATGCAAACAGGCAAAATGAAACTGAGTTGGCGTTGTTGTAGGAATGAAAAAGAAAGAATCACCCACACGTTGTTCTTGTTTATTGACCACACGCATGAACATTCAACTGTTCATTCGTTGACGTTATTTTTGTGTCCAATCACCTGGAACTTTTGCGTCACTTTAAACCAGCGTTTGGTTCGTCACGACATGCATCTATTGCACTGTCAGTTTATGTGATAGCGAGCTTGTAGTTGCAGCTGATCAAAACTAATTGCCATGTTTCGTGTCACATAACCTATGATTTAGTCAATTTTGAACGTGAGGACCGGATTAGACTACACGCTTTGTGTGCAACAGTCCAACCGTTAGTCATCAAACTAGGAGCGTTTGTTAAACACCGAAACTGGCCAGGCGTAATCGACCGGTAAATGCTTATACTGTTTTACAGGGTGGCACGTATTAAGTATTAAGGTGTAAACAACTATTGGGTTTTATTTATAAGAATTTTCCAGACTGTAAACAGGAGAATTTTGACATCCATAACACAGCAACGAACCAAAAGCGTCCAACTGACTTTGAAAATCAATAACAGATGGCTTTAACCTAACGGGCACGTCGTCATCAATTCACTGTTTGAGATACTTCCAATGATTCAAGAAGTTACTGAGTAGTTTGTTGTTTCTAGCGGTTGGGACCTACATACAACTTTCGTCGCTCCAGAAAGTGTCGTTCGTTTAGAATCAAAGAAAACACGGACCTAGTGCAAAAGAGCGTCGAGGAAAAACCCGAGGCCGTTATGGCAGTACACTTGGGAACACCTCAACGGCCCCTCCAAGAGATTTGACAACAACTGAAAGTCTTTCTATCTGAACCGCAATCGGCGAGTGAGTTACGTACATATATGTATTTACATAGCTGGTGGTGTTGTTGAAGATATCTCCTTACGTATCGTTGAAGCCGCGTTGATATTTACCATACGTACATACAAGTAACCGTCAGGTTTTAGAGATATGTTGAAAAATCTGTTTCCCAACACCACCGCCAACTGTGATACAACTTCCGAGGTAAGTAAAATTTTCAACGGAATTCAAACTTTCATCATCCACAGCGAGTGCAGATACAGGTTCCTGCCAGTCATGACAAAGTAATTTCAACATTAAGAAGTCGAACAACACACGTTATCCTGACACACCGATCGCAAAGTGCACCACGGCGGTTTGGATTACCTGTACTTAGTCAACAAGACAATATGAACCACACAGCTCAAGATTCTTTCTTCCGGTAGTACTTCCACTAACCTGTTCTTGAGACTACTCAAAGCTTCGCGCAAAACACTATCGACTATAAAGTTGAAGACAAAAGAAAAGATATAGTTCCGCTGGAGGCGGGGATAAATGATGGTAGACCAACATAAGATCTACCTCTATCTGATACTTAAAAGTATGATGACCCCGGGATGAATACACAATTAGAAAGTATTCTAATCAACAGACAGTACCATACAAAAGTCCTATCGACAAGATCGAAAACTGTCCTGATATCTTGGAACACAAATGACGTCAGCCGCACTGGTGCAAACCTTTTAAAGTGCAATAGCTGACTAGTCTACGTCTTCTTGGGGAAAATGTTTCCCGAGGAAGAAAAACCCTCACATCTAGTGCATCCGACAACCAGAAAGGATATCTGATTTTCCTCGACGATTTCAACGGTAAATTTGATGTCCGGGCGCAGGCTGTTGAGGTGTGCACATAGTTTCCATTTGGTTGCGCGATGCACACACTACAAGTGTCACCAACGCATCCTTTGTACAAATATGTCGAACTAACAATGTTCTGTGCTTGTTCCTCAAAGGGAGCCATAAAAATAACGGACAACATTGTTCCAAACTGTCGATTAGTCCAGGACTAGGGATCGTCTACAATATACCAAACTTTGCAGAACGGAAAGAACCAGCGCAAATTCACCATGTTCAAATAGGCATGAGAAAGGTCCGGATGCATTATGACGCTTACGAACTGGAATTTCTCATCGCCTTTGTAGACCACCAGGTGAACATAAGCCACGGAACAGCCAGGCCAACGATTCAGAGAACCTGGCCAGTGGAACTGTGATGGGAGTGCTCCGTCCAGCGTTTTAGGTTATACACAAATGAACTGCCTGCTTCGCAGATTATTTCACTAGCATCGGTAGTATGGCACTGGAGATCCGGATAACACGGAACATTTTTCGGGAAGTTCCAGAAGCAGGAGCTAATGCCATATCGATTGTACGTCCTAACCACCAGGTTTTGTGATTTCTTTGTAACACTTTCACCAAGTCGCGGTTCACGGTACTGGTTGTTCAGACAAGCTTTAGCCGTTGTTACGGCTGACTAGTTTAGAGTGCGCGAAGGACCAGTGATAACTTGAAATAGTTAATTACCGTCGTAGGTCAGGTTCATCTCCTGGACTGAAGCTCTAACAACTCACAATGTCGGTAGCTGAAGACGTTAGAAGAGATGGTGACTGTTCGGGCGCAGTGGCGTGAATGTTGTTGTTTGGATGAGATGTCTTGTGAAATAAGAGTGATGAAAGCCGGAAGAAAACTTTTTGGCTGATGGCTCTTTACTTACACTTCTATAGCTTGGCTGTTTGGTCACAACATGAAGACATCTTGATGTTGAATGTCTGCGTTCAGACTCAGGTGTTCTTTAGTCGTTAGGTTCTTTTCGGTCTCCTTTGCTATGAAGTTGTCCTTGCACGATTGCACAGCAGTCAACTTGGCTAAATAAGTTCACCTGATCGTGGTGTATACAAACGACGCTAACCAGAAGTGCCGCCTACAAAACCCAGCGATGACCACATACCCGCGAAGTAAAAACATATCGAAATACTTACCCCAAGTAAAAAAGGCTCATCTCCGACCAAATAACTGCGTATACCAAGTAGAGTGCCTACACACATGCACCAAGCCCGAAGCAATTTTCTGACGGCGGCCTTCGCTTGCACGTCCAACAAGAAAGGAAGCACGACCTGGATCAGGATTATTTCCACCGAATAATCCAAAGGACATCTCGCTGAACAACAAAAGGGTGGAGGGGTGAAAAGTCGGGTCAGAATAACAGGAAGCAGTCGTGGTGTGACTGAGAGACACAAAAAAGTTGATCGTACATAAGTCCAACAGTGCAATTCGCCGTTCGCAACATGATATAAGCGCGCGTTTAAAAAAAGCCGAACTGTATCAATGGCGATACGTAGGCGTATCACCGAACCATGGACTGAACTCTAGGTGAAATAAGTTGAGTAAAATTTTTCAATATACAATAAACAGGACAGCTACGTATAAGGCTAGGCTAAGCGTGAAGTGATACTGAACAGATTTTACGAATGTTCTAAAATCTCAGTAGTTCAGTATGTGCCGTACGCAACAATCGATCAAAAAGACCAGCTATAACACGATGGCAGAACAGCTTCACCAAGTTAGATAACCCAGTAATTGCGTCATGTGCATATTGCCCTGTTCTCATGTCAAGACGTCGATCAGTATGGATAAAAATTCTCAGAACATTTCCACGATAACTTTCAACTCTTTTTAATCCGTAGCGTTTATTAGTCACCTGGTGAAGTTTATTTCTATTTTTTGTACCTGTCATTAACCTACTGATTCTAGAACGTTTAAGTCATCAGGTATCCTACGAATAGCTGTGTGATTTCTGTTATGAAATAAACTTTCGATTGCAATAAAGTTACTCCTTTTTTTCGCCTTTTGGATTGATCTAGGAGTGATCAGGCGCAACATTTTTCTGTCCAAAAGATAGTCATTTGTTCATCTTAAGGTGGACAACTTAGGTTCTGCCAACAAACTTATCATCATCATAGACAACAATACATCAGTGGTTTGCACTGATGCTTAGCGGCCACGGTAAACTATTTTTCCGTGGTTGATTCGGTGTCATTCTCTAGCGTCTACAATTTGCCATTATATCCAAGGTTCTTGTGTAGAGAAAAAGGATGTCATGCTACTGAAAATACTGGTTAGGTGCGTGTTGTTCATACTATTGCTTCATCACTTAAAAATTGACGAGCGGTGGCGTGGTATTTGGCAAAACTGCGCTAAAACGCTCAGCTCAACGTCATATGAAAATTATTCGACCGTTGTTGTCACAGCAAACAAACGTCTTTAACCAAAATCCTCTTGAGCGAACTGTAAGCAAAGGCTGTTAGACGTTTTGGGCAGGGAAACGGTTGGCTTTGATTTGCCCACATGACAAATGTACTATGGAAGATACGAGCGAAAAGGATAAAACGACAAGTGGCAGTGATAGGATTGGGAAAGCAGAGTTTCATCGAATGAGGCCGAAATGACCAGCCCGAAGTAATATTAAGTCAGTAGATGAAGAGAAAACTCACTGAGCTATCACGACTTGAAACGGGAGAAATCCAGGAAGCGAGCGACGCACAAGTTCGATGGGGACCCACAACATGAAAACAATCAGAATTCCCCAGATCGACTGGTGTGAAAAAGAAAACGGAAACGGTGACAGTTAAAAGTATGTATGTGTGGAATTCGTGGAAGAATCATGGCACAGAATGGTGAGTAACTCACAAACGTTGCAACCAGACGTTGAGTGTATATGTGTAGAGGTTGCATGATCATCTGAAATAAGAAAGAAAAAGAAATAAGTAGTAACGGATCGAAATACAATTAGGTCATGACCGGTGTGTGTGTCGAGATGAACTCGATAGACGGAAGTGTCTGTAGCAGTGGTTAGTAAACGAGCACTTTATGAATCACATGGAATGCCAGGGTCGGTCGACGAACAGCTGACCGACACGTTGAAGGCCCAATTAGCAGCGTAATGCATGTTATTAGCGAATATAAAACAGTTGTATTGCGGTCTTCCAGAGTAACATTGCATGTCAGAAATATAAACATACAGTTGCACGGTGATGTACAGACGATTTTACATTACAAGTTTAAAGTTCCAACAGCGGAATGGTGGTGAAAAAAAAAGAACTAGGAGAGAAAACTGTCGACGTTGCTTGCACTGCTAACATGCTCTGACAAATCGTCATGTGAGGGGACAAAATCAGTTCGGTGTCAGTCCACCCAGTTGAACTGCATCTTAATCAATTTGGGCAGATACCCAATTCCGTATCCACATTCAGAGAAGTTCGATAAGGATGTGACATTACGGTTTCATTTGTTGAAAACCACAAATGATCATACAACATCTATTGGACATAGAATGGTAGTGATTCAAATGTATAAGGAAAGTCAGATACCCTAATGGATAGGTTAACTACTGAATAAGAAACATTAATTGGTACGATACTTCATCAAAAAGCAAAGGGCAGGTAAACGGAATCTGACTGATATGGTATGACCTAAAAAGAGGACCGATTCACAATACTTTCTAAAGTGAGAGCTGGCACTAGGTAATATTGTTTTTAACTGATTTCTGTCCTAAGGAAAGAGACTACTGATCTCAGCAATCAAAAGACAGTCACTTTACTAGTCTAGACAAATACCACCCAGGAAAATACCCTACGAGAACATGTGCCAGTGGGTAAAGCGATTAAAATTCGCGCCATAACGCGAGTATAAGATGAAACAGCTGTGTCCAGTAGTTACCTCCACTAACGGTTCGTTTGATGTGACTAGGAATAAACAAGGAACTAAAAAAATGTGCCATTTCAACGTAAACATCTGAAAACAAGAGTTGATGGGTTTGAGTCACTTTGAAAGTCTTTACGTTCTGTTAAGAGAAATACAATTATGGTTTATCAAGGCCGTGCTGACTGCAAATTTCTGTGGTAACATACCCATGCATTTTTAATCAAAAAACCAACGGAGGTATTGACACAATCAACATCATCATCATAGACAGCAATACATCAGTGGTTCACACTGATGCTTGACTGCCACACAACCACGAAGAAGAACAAAGGAAAAAAAACTTATATAGGAAGAAAAAAACAGAGAGGGGAGGGGAAGTGGACCTAACTACTAAAAATAGCTACGTCTATATTCAAACATACAACATCAAGGCGCCTACACCTTGCAAACAAACAACCGAGCTGTAAGTGAAAGTAAGGCGTCATCACAATCAACAAATCTATTTTCGAGTTCGACTTCTTCCAAGAAGCCTGCCTGATCATCTCAAAACCGTGGTTTGAATTCAGTGCAGATTGTTTAGCAAGATTGTTTTGAGGGAAAGCGTTTGAGTAAACATCTTATCTAGACACGTGACTTGTGAAATGAGCTTATGTAGTAACGAATGTGAGACAGACAGTTAGGTTTCAGTCGTTTTGTCAAGAAAGACTGGTAGCGGAAACAAGCATTACATTCAACTGGAGTAACACAATCGAAAAGGCACATGTTCGTGTACTACTACTTTTGCAACACTACATCCAAAATTGCGACTGTAAACGAACAAACCAAAAATAGATACTGTAATAATTTGCCGCAACTATTATCAAAATTGAATCTCAGCATTATGAATCTAACTTGGTGCAAAAGCTAACACTGGCGACAACACTACTTTTGTTGTTATGTTACTCGTATGTATGCGAACCAAGTCATAAGACCAAGCAAAAACAAGCACGATCACTAATGCTCAACATACACGAAAGCTCACTCGGCTGCATTTTCGCGATTCCCCTCCAAAAACGCAAAAAATGGTCATTGTGACTGTCACACACATGCTTTTGTTATTTTGCGTCCAGGAACATCACTGGTAAGTAGTCGAGGATTTGATTTATATAAATCGAACGCCATTTACAACCGATCACAGCGTTTTCTCAGAATGAAGTTAGAGTCTGGCTGGCTGAAAAGTTTGCCTGAATTCAAAAGTTGCGATCTACTGGGAACGGTATTTAATTTACCGAAATTTTAACGTACACACATCTTTGTAGAATTTCAAACACAGTCAGATTTTTAGTTTAGCGGGACGCCAGTTTGCCTGTAAACATATTATTTTATTAGTTTTGATTAATTTTTTTACCCACAAAAACCCAAGGCAATAATTCATTTAAACTGCGCACACCAGGACCAACCTTGATGCAACAAATTTCGAACACAATCTGAAAACCAATATTTCGGCGTAAATGTATGAAATGACAGCCCCTACTCCTTCCACATTAAGGCTGACGCAATAGCACTAGATATATTGTTCACGGAATCGACAGTTAGGCAAACTCTAATAATGAAGAGTGGCTATGAACCACAATCGGCAGCTGTTTAACGTGACATGCTTAAAGAGAAACTGACAGTCATTCAAGGCCTTACCAAGCTAACCAATGAACCGAGTGGCGGCATGCTAACCACTGATGGAAGTGAGCCCCATTGCAAAGCCTGTAATAAGATTATGATAGTTGAACGACAACCCGGAGTGGAACGGAACTTACGCACTGAAAAACGTATTCATAAAACAAGAAAGCGAAAGCAATAAAGCGATCTTTAACTTCGGTTGCTGTGGCCACTACAAACTGTCAAAAGCTGATTTTAACGACTTGACAGGAGTAACGCTTTCTTACAGGAGATTTAAGAGGTTCTCTCTTACAATAACTGTTGCTCCACAATATACTCAAATAATGAAAATTACGTAGGAAATGTGTAACTATCCTTTTTCAAGGAGCAATCGAACGTACTTGAAACATGATGGGATGGGTCAGTATGCTCGATGGTCCTTTGTTGTGATAAGGTCACTTCCTTGTGTTATCTGATTGCATTATTCTTGAGTGGACCAACCAGTCCGCTACCTTGCAGTTAAGCTACAATGCCCCTACACTGTCGCGAATATTCACTAACCATCAATCAAATCGCAGACCCAAAACGCAATCAGCGATAGCAATGTACCGCAGTCAATGGCGTGCCTACATACACGTCAATCCCAGTTCTTCCGTTTGTCCTATTTAAAATTATGTTTATCTTTCCTCGTAAACTCTTTTTACAGGCTATCCCACGCGACAATACTCTCTGGTCAGACTTATGGACGTTATGAAGAAACGAATGACCGTACCGATTAGCTGCTTACAGCTATCGC
>LOND01004645.1:0-28301 GCA_014220965.1 Paragonimus kellicotti
CGAATTGAGGGTCCTTAATAAGACTTGCAGGTTACTTGTGCCTACAGTCAAAGGAGATCAACTTATTGGCGCCAAATCACATTGTGTTACCAATTCTCATGTAACTGCGGAGAAAGTTACATAGGCAGAACCGATAGATCATTGACCTCAAGAATGAAGGAACATGTACCTAAGTGGGTTCACAAACAGGTCTCAAAACCGGACATTGTAGTCACAGAGAATCGTAAGCCCCCAGCTTCGTCGATCGGACGACACATCCTGTCAACTGGCCACAACGTGGACTTGACCTCAGCCTTCACCATCATAATGCGCCACCACAACCCACGGTTCCTAAAATTTGCTGAAGCCGTCGCGATAAACCGGTTCAAACCTGTGTTGTGTGTAAAAACAATTATTTGTGAACCTGAGGTTGCCGTGGTCCTAAGTCGCTGCGAGTGTCATTCAGATCACACGATTGGACGTTTTTGTTATTGTTGGTTTCTTTGTTCATACCCCAAGTACTGTAGACGTTAAATTGGAAGTTTCCCGTGTTATTGGTTATTTGGTACTGACGAGCCAATACGAAATGCTAGCATCTACCAGTGTTCGTCCTTCACGGTTGTGTTGCTTATTTGGACGACATTATAATTATGGGCTGTGACGCTGCAGACCTGGTACAAAAATTGGACCTGTTATTGTCACGGATTAAGGAGTATGGATTCCACCTGAGGAATGAGAAATGCATTTTTATGTTGCCCAGTGTCAAATATCTTGGGTTCATTATTGACAAACATGGACGCCATCCGGATCCGGCCAGTGTTGAAGCAATCAAAGGCGATGCCTCCACCGAAGGATGTATCCAGCCTTCGTGCTTTTCTCGGACTTGTCAGCTATTATGGAGCATTTATCCCTACACTTCATCAACTCAGAGGGCCACTCAACAGACTTCTAACAAAGGATTCAAAATGGAAATGGACAATAGAATGTCAACAGAGCTTTGAGAAAGTTAAAGCAATGATTACTTCTGATTTGCTCCTGACCCACTTCAATCCGTCTCTTCCAATAGAGGTTGCATCTGACGCGTCAAACTTTGGAATAGGTGCGGTAATTTCCCATATCTTTCCAGATGGATCAGAAAAAGCCATTGCGCATGCTGCCAGATCATTGACACCAGCCGAGAAGAACTATAGTCAAATTGAAAAGGAGGCACTTTCCATCATTTTCGCAGTCAAGAAGAAGGCCATTCACTCTTCTCACAGATCACAAACCTCTACTGACTATTTTCGGTTCAAAGAAAGGCATTCCGGTTTATACTGCAAACAGACTGCAACGTTGGGCGACAATGTTACTCGCTTATGACTTTAATATTCAATACCGGAACACGCTTGATTTTGGCAAAGCCGATGCCTTGTCACGCCTAATCAACTCGAAGGAAGCAGAATCTGACGACTCCATCATTGCGTCAGTTACAATTGAACTGGAGGTTTGTGAAGTCAAATAAGAGCCCTGCCCGTTACTGCTATGACCATCAAGAACTCAACGAATCACGACGAAGTCTTACAGAAGGTGATGCACTATGTGCGTACAGGGTGGAGTAAACACAGTCTGGACTCCAATATCCGGCAGTTTTTTCATAGACGTGACTCCCTCTCCATTATCGACGACTGTCTCATGTTTGGTGACCAGGTCATCTTGGCCATCCATATAACAGCCGAATGAACGCTGTCGCACGCAGTTACGTACATTGGCCGCAGATGGATTTGGAGGTCGAGCGCTTCTGTTTAAGATTCTGTTTAGGTTAGCAGCTAAAGCACCCCCGAAGTGTCCGTGGCAACCGTGGCCAGACGCAGAAAAACCGTGGCAACGTCTCCATCTGGATTTTGCGGGGCCAGTTAATGGTCAATACTACATGATCTTGGTCGATTCATTCACCAAGTGGCCGGAGGTTGTTCCAATGACAAACCCGAACTCTATATTATTGATAGAACAGTCCAACAAGTTAGTCAGCTCTTTTAGCAATTCAGAGACTATTGTGTCGGACGTGTGTAACGTTCCGGATATTTCAGGAGCATCATTGCACTCGGCAAAAGTTATCTCCCCCATATCGCCCACAATCTATTGGTCAAGCTGAAAGGTTCGTGGATACCTTTCAAGCGGGCGTTACTTAAAGCCGAAGGAGAAGAAACTCCAGCAGATGTCATTCAGCATTTCTTGAGTGCCTATCGCACTACACCTAATCGCAATACACCCGGAGGAATCTCGCCAGCTGAATGTATGTTCGGACGGAAAATTCGCACAAGGTTCGACAATATTAGACCCTCACCACTCACATCCGCCAACGAAGAAGTACACAGGACAGGTTATGCACAATGCATTCGGCGTTTCAATATTGGCGACTCAGTGCTTGCACGAGACTACCGAGGTCAAGATAAATGGACACCTGCCGTAATCTCAAAACGTAATGGGAAGGTGATCTACGAAGTCAGTGTTTGGGAAGACACCTGAAAAAGAAATATCATATAACGGCGGGACCCTGGCTTACTTCCGACCAAACCAAACTAAACGTTATTACATTTGAACACTCTATGAGACACCTTCAAATTGGAGAAAAGGCTGACATGCCGCTGTCAAACTTCGGCGAGACAACATCAGATTTTTCTCTCGTAGATGATCCGAACATACGAAGGAAACCACTGAACCTTCTAAAACTGAATCCAAGATGTCAGCCCTATGATACATACCGCAAAAAGGAGGAGGGTGTTAGGAGACGAATTCATCGAGAACAATCTAATCAGGTCATCGGTGACGGCTGACGAAATCATTCATCATAGTAAACTAATCAGGACATCGGTGACCGCTGACAAAATCATTCATCAACGAAACACTGGCGTGCATGTTGGGCCAACTGGGAGGAGATATGAAGTGCGCGTGGGTGTCGTGCTAGCCCGATGAACCAATCAGAGTGCAACGGCTATGGAATTGGCTCCTACTTGGCCACTTAATCGCGAAGTGGCCTAAACAATGGACATTGGTTCAACTTGTAAATGGCCATATTTGGCAACTATTTCATGCTATATATTTACATGCATTTCATTCATTTGTCGAACTTGAAGTAGGCATTACAGCGTGTTTTTCCGCAGTCGTGTTCTTCCTGACTCCGCGTTAGTAGACTGGGTGAAGCCGCACATCAGGGATCCGGGTATAGCATTCAAGTCGGAATAGAACGTTTGGCAGAGCAAAGGTGTGTTACACCATTGTGCAAGCCGGCGAAAAATTTGCATCAGTCTTTCCTGATGATCCCTCAATATCTTCAAATGCAGCCCTTTTCTTCAACCGTGCCCTCATAAACTTCAACTCCTCATCTTTGAGACCTAAATGTTCTTCAAGGAGCCTGTCGTCCATCAGCAGATGTCGTTCAGATGTACACCGAGTTATAACTGAGGTAAGGTTTGGGAGTTTGGATACACATTCGGTCTCTCCCGTTTAGACTGCCACCGTCGCTAGGGTTATTCTTGGGCATGTTCGCTACTTATCTCTAGAAACCTCAAGCATAACACAATCATATGAAGTGGCAGACAATTCGCCAATCCCAGACGCATTTTCGTGAAGATCGAAGGAAATCTTCCGAATGAAAGAGCAAACCAGACAGGATTAGTGGAAACATTTAACGATGTTCTGATATCATCATCGGATGTGCTACCTGAGGATAAGCAGTCAACAGTTAGAGACACGGAACAGGGATAACTCACCGTAGACAGGTGCATGGAAAGAAAGGCCAAAAAACGGTTGTCTTCGGGGAAGCTTCGGGTGATTGGTAACCAGGCGAACGCAGCCGCACAACGTGCGTGTTAAGTTTGATTATCTCGGCCATTGCAATTGCGAACTGATAATTTTCAGCGAGATAGGTTTACTCTCCACTAAGCCCAATTTATTAATCACTGTTAGTGTCGGACGTCTAGTGGTTCTTTGAGCAACGTTCCATCTACTCGTAACATCTGTCGATGGGCTGGACCTAGGATAGTTGCATCTGCAATGAAACGAGCGTCTATAAACCCTAAACCCTCCGAGCAACTGATCCGAATCCCAAAACGACGTTCGTAAAGGCGAGTTTCTTACTGATTATGTACTAATGTACAAGAGGAATATTAAGAAATCAATGGGAGAAAATAACACAAACCTCGGTATTGAATCCGTCAAATTTACAAGGCTTCAAGACCGACGATTCACATGAAGACAACCAAATCCAACAGTCACGTAATGGTGGAGCGATGAAGCGCAAATAAAACCAAGGCACACAAACATAGGTCCAGCAGTAAAAAGTAATGATGAACAACCAACGCGATGACAAGTTTCCGACGATTTAACAAAACCAAGCTTTAATACTACATCGAGATTAACGTCGTGCGAGGAATGATCTGTCGCGGGTGTAGTTCGAACGGTCTTGTTAGTCTATGCAAGAGAGGTGTGCAATCACTACCGAGATGATTTTCAATGAAAGAAGGAGATGAATCAACGAGAAGAGAATAAGTGAAGACAGAAAGCGTGGTCACTGACATTCAACCAAACATACGACGGTCGTCAAACAGTCAACGCAGACAGTTATTTTAACGGAGAGTTGTTTCTCCACTCATACCGACGAGGTTCTCGAATGAGCTGGAAAGTTTTGCCTATTCAGGCATCGGACATCCCCTTAGCGTAATGTACCGGGTGACGACACAATCAGAAGGCATCACCGCCCACTTGGCAGCAAAACTAAGAGTACTCCGTGGTGAAATTCATGCTCCCCAAGCTTCTTGATTTCGCCTCATCGTCAGAGGACGTAGCCATTCTAGGGCTCGTTCAAGAACGGAATTTTACAGAGATCACTACAGATTCAGTTCCAAGATATACAAAATGTATAAAACCAAGCACATTCTTGACTGCCTCGGGAAAAGCGACTGCCAGCAGGTAATTGAGTCAACTGTCGTTGGCAACCGTACTTCCTGTGACCTATTCTTTATACCCGGTAGGAATCCTAGGTTGTGTTTTTCAGTAGACGCCGGCGTCCAAGACAGTGTTGTGCTACGTAGAAATGGGGGTTCGCCTCGTTGGAATACACTCTAAGCTTGCAAACCGATTATACGCTGTATTGGCATCCGCTCTGTTACGCTGAAAGTAGGACTGTGGCGTGTCTTCCGTTGGGTGTTCATCATTTCGGACATACCAGAAGCTATCTTGAACATGGACTTTCTAAAGCACACTGGATTAGTTGTCGACACAGACTTTTACAACCTTTCAGATTTCGTAACAGGTATATCGACCATAGGCAACATTCCTTTAGTTCTTGTCCTTAGCCCACTGTTTGTTCAACCAAGCGGCAACGCTAGGACAGTGAGCAGTACCTCGTTACTTCAGAGAATTGACCGTTCTTTGAATAAGCTTTTTACCGTCGTTACGGACGTGGTCGGTCACAGCGACTACGAAGACTGGCACCGGACGAACTGCACGTCGCTCATGTCGAATTTCAACTCATGTTGAATATGGGTATAATTCGCCTCTCCGATAGACTAGGAGTCTCGCCTCCGCACATGTTGCCGAAGAAAAACGGAGAGTGATTGGTGTACTTGGGGAGACTACGAATGCCACCGTTCCTTACAGGCATATTATGAAGCATGCCCACGATCTAACTACCGGTCTCACACGTAAGAAACTCTTCAACAAAATCGACCTAGTACGCAGTTACTGCAAAATACCGATAGAACGATATGATATACAAAAAAAGCTGTTTCCACTACATTCGGTTTGTTCACAATTTTGTGCACGCTGTGCATATATTTCAACGTCTGATTAATGATATACCTCGGGGGTTCGATTTTGTCTATGCATACATGATCATGCCTAGCTCTTCTCCAGAAGGGCACATCACATCCACCTGCGGACGTTGTTTCAACATCAAGCATCATACGGGCTTTCTGTCAACGGAGCTAAGTTTGGAATCGATCAAGCTCTGTTGAATTCTTTAGACTAAAACGTCTAGACAGGGAAGGATTGAACCGCTCGATTCTAAGGTCGAGGCTATTCGATCGTGTCCCGCTTCCCGACACAATTCCCAAGCTCCGCCGCTTCAATGGACTTGTGAATCGCTGCCGACAAATCATCCCTCACCGCGTTAAGCTTATGCGATCTCTGACCGGCTGCCTTCATGACAATAAACGTGTTTTGCATCTAGCAGCCGGAGCCATTATTGCCTTCCGGTCTCGTAAATAAGGCACTAGTCCTCTGCAGTCATGCTGAAATATCGTCAACTAAATGTATCCGATCAGCTTTGCCGTCAATTCATCGGACACAGTGTAGTGCTACAGCAAGCTATCCTTGAGGTCTGAAAGGTAACTGACTTCTTCTCTAAACGCCCCAGCGAGACGGAAACTGCGATAGAACAAGTTTAGTTGTGAACTTTAGCTCTGTATAGAGCTGTGCGCCATTTTCTTCACGCACTCGTGAGCCATGATTCCATCGTTTTCACAGAAACACAAGCCTCTTGTGCACGCTTTGCGGAATTATTTTGACCGACATTCACTTTGGTAAACCTGATAGCTGGACTGCAAAGCCAAGTTTCATTAAAAAGTCCGCCATGTCTCCGAAGCTGCATTGTAACTAGAATCGCAAGGGCGTTTTCCTACTTTCCGTTCATTGCTTGCGATTGTGTTTGTTTGCATTCTTGTCGGACACTTCACTCCAGTGGTGATTAACACCCTTCCGGCTTGTTAGCCAGCCTGACGGCTGTACCATCAAACTCTCTAACTCTTCTTGTCTATCGAGTGTCTCCTATTGTTGCACGAGATCCACGGTAATTTCTAAATTGGTCTCTCACTCAGTTGATCTTTACTTCGCGTTGGCTGTCTATTGTATATACCTGAGGATCATTACTAATATGCAGATACGCGTTCAAACTAATGAGCCCGTTCCTTTCGTGATTTTTGCAGGAATATTTTGTCCATTTACTGCTTTTTATTCATTCATTCAATCCCAATCGCTGTTGCTGTTATTATCTGATATCTACATCCACAGTGATTATCACATGGTCGAATGGTGATTGAGCACTAAAACGTCACCTGTTGATGCCTACATGTCCAAATGTTCGTACCTCATTTCGCGTACGTAATTCAAAAGAGCAGATAGAAATGGTGCTTAATCATTCGTCCTACATGACCCTTGTGGCGTTCTTCAGATGTAGTCAGGGACGACAATGTTCCAATGTAAAATTTGGTGTCTCGATCAGTGGTGACTGGATATTATTCCAATATTTAATCCGGCGGTCTAAGAAGTTACCGGCAACTGTCTTCGTTGATAACTTCTTTCCAGTCACCGCCTTTGACCCGCGGTAAAACATTCGTTTGCAATCAGCATATAGGCAAAATCATCAGTTGTTGATAGTGGGTCGTAGTAGCAGGCCGGCTGCATGTGTTGATGATATGTGTGAGTTTTATTTTGATAAAATTTGATGCACCTTCGGGACCAAAAACGAAGGTATTATACATATGGGTTTAAACAATACGTTGTATAACCAACTTCGGTGTGCCGCGCTTATCAGGCTGGAGTGAAAAAGAACCAATGGTCAACAATATGCGTTCACAAGAACAAATGTCTCAGTACACAATTTGAAGTCGCACCCAATGAAAACAGGCTGTGTCGACGGAGGAATACAAAAGTTGGTGGTAATTGGAGAACTTCTGTGAACGGGAATGTTTGAGAGCAGATTTAAGCCGTTGCCGAGTCATCTACATAATAAAACAACAGCCAACCATTCCTATGGTAATAGGTCACTCGAACAACTCATTTGGTTGCTGAAGGCGCCGAAACTCACACAGTTCTCTCGGCTAATTACTATCAGTAGTTGAATTGATTTTTCTCCGGATTCGATCGACAATTATGCAGGATACTGTTTGCAGTAACTGTCATTTGGTTATGTCATTAAACAACATCTGGCCGAAGAATCGGCTTAACTTGTGGCACACTACGATTTTTGAACGAAATAAATTTCACGGTTACCCAAACAACGTCCGGTTCACCCGTCTAGTCAACAATGTCGCCGAGATCAAAAGCCCCTGTTGCACTGCGAATCAACCTGCGCTCATAACAAGTTATGTTTTCCTTCCTTCTTTTAGTCTCGTGGCGACCACATACATGGACCAGATGCAGGGAGCACAAGCGCATTATAACAGTGGATGAACATATAATACTTGTTCTGCCGACGTGTTTCTCAATACAATTTACTCCACACCGTCGTGTTACCATTTACAGGTACTGCTGAAATAAACTGTTCTGAGGAAATCACGTGCTTAGTTAGGTGGATGTAAACGCAGCTCCTCACTCACCAGTTTCGCGTCTAATACCAATACCATCTTTGCCAGCACGTGAACATTCTCCCCCTGCATGGTAGTTTACTGTGTCGATAAATTCCGAGTCCACAAATATCGAGTCTTGTATTCTCTTCCTGTTAGTTTATTACCTTATTTTAATTTTGTACATCAGTAGTAGGAAATCTTCATTTATGACCGTCATTTCTGGGTTGGAATCGATGGTACAGCAGACCAAGTGTTTGTTAGACGATCTTACGAATTATGGACGCATGGATAAGCGGTGCGGATAGGCCATGCTGGATGGTCGCGAAGGCGTCCGAGACCAACGACCGCTGCTGGAAGCAAAATTGACAGCGTCGTCCACAAATATTAAAAATGGTGAAAGAGCAATTACGGATGCTGTGAGAACTTCTGCGATGAGCCGAAATTAGAAGTAGCACATGATCCTGCTTTTACTGTAAATGTCCTACCGTAAAGAAAGGATGCAATCTGATGCAGTATCTATTCATGAATTCTACAGTCTTCCAGCTTGTGCACAAAAGAGATTGTGTGGGAAAAGGTTTGGTGCTTTTGACGGGAGCAAAGAAGATACCTTGTGGGATGCGGCCACTGCCTTTGGTTTCTTCCAAGTTCCCGTGATTATCAGACTGATGGATACAACAATCCAGTCGAAAAGTAGACAGTTGCTGAGTTGTTGAAGACAGATTATTGAGAAAAATCTCCAAAGGTGACGAGCGCTTACAAACTCTTCGTTAGCTTACAAGAACTAGTGGTAGAGTAGACTGACTGAAAACTCACAGGATATTGGCGATCACCAGCCTTGAATAAAGGCTGGTGATGCGTTCCAGTCCAGCGTATCAGATGGAACGAACTATGGAGGTTCTCTATAAAGCAGAATGCTGCTTTCTTTACCGAACAGAAAACGGACCGTTCCCGCTACCATGTTACTCTACGGAGATACATCAGTCAAGAAGTATTGAACATACAGCCCAAGGAAGTCGATTGCCAGAAACGAATGCCAAGATCTTCGGATAAGTAGGCTACAGCATAGTTGGTACCCCATTGAGAACCGTCGATTACTCACTCCCAAATACCTCGGTATTAACCTGGGATGTGGTAGAAGTTTTTCCGGTTTGGCAGCCGTAGAGAAAGCGCAGAGTGGTTTTATCTTATTGAGGGATTCTATATTCGAATAGGAATTTCCGTTTTCGACAGCTACTAATGAGAGTGTCACGAAGTATTGCTCAATGTGCCAAGAAATTCCCGTTTGCATCTGCTTCATACGGTGCGAAAGCTATAGGATTTTTCAGTTTGTCCGTTAGCCTCTGTTTGAAGGATAGAAAAATAACGTAGTCAATGAAACGACTGAAATATTTCGCGAGTTATACACGAGAAGATTACTTCCATAATTTGCTACAAACAAATGTTTGATTAGATTCTCAAATGGAAACATTAAAATGTTAGTAGTTTGGGTCAACCAGTTCAAACTCAAGGCTGAGTGTACTTAACACGCACCCCAGTGTGTAACTCCTGTTTCCAGAAAGCGTCGGACTGATGTTATGTTGCGGTTCTTCCGGTAAAGTTAAAGGCAGATTCAGAAATCTGCAATTGTTTTCCATAGTCGAAGTTGAATTTAACATCTTACATATTCCGAATGGTTATCAGAATATTTCATAAGTAGAGCCAAGGTGTTCATGTAACGTTTTTCTGTATTTGTTCGATAAATGCAATTGACCTGCAGGCACGGTGTATCTACCGACATATTCTTTTCCAGCCATTTAACTGATAGCAGCTAAATTTGTATCTGCCGTTACTGTCCCTAGTTGTCTAAAGTTATTAACAGTGTTGAGGACATTTGCGTACAGTACATCCAGTCTGGTTTCCATTTCCTTCTCTGCTTCTTCCAGAATGGACAGCTAACGGAACTCTACTTTCTGACACTTATGCCGTTTATGAAGGTTGCTGGGGCCTTGGATTTTAATAATCTCATCGCAGAGGCACCTGTTGTGTGCTTGAACGGATGGCTTGATTGCGACGAGCATGCTACACAAACCTTTGGCGACTCTGAGGGTAAACGAGTTCCGTTATTTCCTGTGGCAACAGATGACGTAATTAATGTATGTAAGATGCCCGACGATGCAGTTCGGATTTACACTCTCGGATCTTGAGAAATGACAACTGGTTGGTTACTACAGTTCACCTGATGAAACACCTTTGTCAACTTCATTTTTCGATCCATAGATCAGTTCTGCTGATAGGCAAATGTTAGGTTCGAATCCGACTCGATAGATTTCGCCGCTGCCATGAACTTACCTCAGTGGGATGAATTGTAAGGAGTACCGACTATGTTATACTGGGTCTAATGATGGTTTTGCGTTACTTATTTAACTGGAGGATGCGCCTGTTTGCTTGTTCATTTACTTTCCAATGTCTGTTAACGGCAGGAATTAAACAAAAAGTGTGTGAACGTATTCAGTACGAATCTAGTCCTCGCGTCAAGGACGGAATTACCTACCGTTCATATTCAAGCGCCATGTCATCTGCGGATGAGTTGGACGATAGTGACGTCACTTCGGGCCTGTGTTTCCCAGCACTGTTAACGGCAGGAATTAAACAAAAAGTGTGTGAACGTATTCAGTACGAATCTAGTCCTCGCGTCAAGGACGGAATTACCTACCGTTCATATTCAAGCGCCATGTCATCTGCGGATGAGTTGGACGATAGTGACGTCACTTCGGGCCTGTGTTTCCCAGCAAGTTGCGTAAAACATTTAAGTCTTTTCCATCTTACCGTAAGAAAAGACCCGAATGAAAGGAACAGACAGAGTATACTAAATCCGCAGTGTAGTGCCAACGGCCATGGTGCTCCATGTCGTCAAATTTAAATGAAGCATTTATAGTAGAGTAATGTTGCCAATTTACTTCATCGTGCATACTCTCCTCTGCTTTCAACCAGGTTCACGAACACGTGAGATGGAGGCGTCTGTTTGGCGGACTGAGGAAGACATTACATCTCAGCTCAAGGTTGATGTTTTATGAACCTTTACCTATCACTTTGAAACTCCCTATTTATATGGATGAGGAAACAATACGATCAGTAGCTGTGTTATACCAGTATACGCCTTTCTTTGAGCTGCATCTTCACTCTCTGAGAGACAGAACTTATCCTATTTTGATTTGTAAAAGTTGGACGATGAGCGTGAATGAATACTTGTAACTGATTGTTTTGGCATACTGCAGATTTGGCACCTACAGTGGGACATAACTCTGAGTAATGTTTAGTTCAGCGAATAAAAAAGCTGAGAGAATGTAAATTTTGCACACTAGACATCCGTTTGCGTGTGACAGGAACTGAAGCTTCCAGCGCCATACAAATATATTGTTGGCGAGGACCCCCGCATTTGAAAGAATCATGTGTCTCTGTGTGTGCGACATTTCCTCTGGCTCGACAAATGGATGTAGCACTTACTTCAATTTTCCGTGGGGTTTACGGTAATACTATCAACTGATATCCTGGAGGACCTAGAGGGTTTGTTTCATATTTCGCAACAGAGGATCGTTGGTTTTCGTCCAGCAGTAGTGTAAGGGAGAGAACTTCACGAGAGGCAACAACTCAACAGAATTGGATTAACAGAATAAATACAACATCTGAGACGACCAGCACGAATGGCGTTTGTGGAGGAGTCATATGAGCGGATGGAGAACAGTGCTTTAGAGGGTTTTCTGAAAGGGATTTGATAGCCACGAAGCCAGCCTGAGTTCCTTTTCAACCATCTCGAAATATCGCCTAGCAGGTTTAATGAGATCGGAGATTTCGACCTGCCTAGGAAGTCCTAATCGCGGGGTTATCGATTGGAGTTAACAGACAGTAACTGTGTCTCCTCTCGAGACGATCGGGCAACCTGATCATTACTCACAAGCGAAAGTGGTTGAGCGTTCACATATGATAATTCGGTCGTGCCTAATGTGAGGTCAATGGCGCAGTGGTAACACGGTTGCCTCACGAAAAGCAAGGCCGGAGTTCTAGTCCCGGCAGTGGCAAGGATATGCACTACTGACGAGCTCTAATGAGAGCGAAACTCGAGTCTAGTGCTTCTTTTCGAAAGGGGCCGACTGGAAGTCTATGGGAATGCGACAGCTGCGATCAATTGTGGGTGATGTTCAACTTGAAATTAACCAAATCCCGACTACTCATCAGTAATCTAAATGAGAAGCTGGCTGAACTGTTGGACCAGACAGAACGTGTTGAGTCTGAGAATGGACGTTCTACTTGTATGATCCAAGGTCGCAATGCTCCCTTGATCTGCTATAGAAGAGGCGAACACTTTCTACCAGGCTGCCCAATAACAGACGGACCAAACAGTACACGGTCTCGCCGGCAGAAGTGCTATACCTGTGGCCGACATGGACACGTGGTATCTTGATGTCCATTTGCAACTGGAAAGCCTATAACTGTCGATGAGTGTTTTATGTGTTCGTTGCACAATTCATTTGTTTCTACATATAAGGATGATGTTGCTTTAAACATTGCACTGTATGCAAAAATTAGCAGTCACAACTGTGACCTTTTTAGGCTGTGAGTCCGTATATAGTCTACTTGACGGGGTTTCTAATGTAATTCACCAGCTTGATGTTCTTGCGGAATGTGCCTGTCAAACCTAAACGTGAACGAACAACTGTTATAAATATTTTCTTGTGTTCGCGCAACTGTGTAGGTATGAAAGTGAGCATGTAAGTTAGGATTCATGACTGTCCCAAACTAAACATGTTATGTCATATTTGGTAGTGACTGATTGATCGCCGCTGAGTGTGTCCTGAATCTGCATAACCACGTTTGTGTATGGTAGGTATTTTACTTTGGAATCTGCATACAACACGCCATCGGGTCTTGCGTGAGCTATTAAAAGACTGCACCAAGCCGTTTGGGAAGTGCACGTCCAGTCCATACATTGTGCGACACAGCGCTGACACGGGCAGGCACATCGGATTTACCAAGTGGCTTGTAGTTAACCAACTCATTTTCAAGAGCAGCTGAGAACGTTCCCGGTGGAAGTTGTTGGAGAGCGATGGTGTCCCACTCACCAACTTCAATTTGGTTTCTACCGGTAGTACTGAATACGTAAGAAATAATGGTTCCATGGAGTTATTTGTTGACTGTCGTTAGTTAAACGTCTTAACTAAAAAGTGTTCGTTTCTACTGCCACGCTTTGGTGAGACTACTGATGGACTTTTGGGGACCAAGTAGTTTACTACTGTTGATTGGACGTTCGGTTACTGTTATACGGCAGTAGATACCGGTGGTCTCATGAAAAACCATATACGATGCGTTCTGGTTCGTAGGAGTTTGAAACTATGTCAATCGGACTGTCGTTTTTTGAAAGCATACTTACCAATCCATTAAGTGTGTGAATGCCTGCTTTTGAATATGTCGCATTTCGATTACGAAATTAAAGCTCAGTCGTATCCGTAGATTGAAAACTTTTTGTAACCTGTCGGGTTAAGTGGATTCAATGGCTGTTAAGCGTGTGTGAGTGTGATAGCCAAAGATCGGTATGGTTATTCTTACGGTATCACGTCGACGTCAGTTTTCCTGGAATGTAGTCATGGGGAAACTGGTTTAGCACCGCTTTACCTAAATATAATGTCAAAGTGGGAGCAATAAACATGAGAAGAAATAACACACTTTCGTACAACTACTACTCCCATCAAGCTGAGAAACGTTCAACAGGGACTTCCCTCGCATCCTATAATGAAAGTTATTGACAATCACCAAAATGTTGTTCAAATGGCTGACCACGCTTTGACAAAAATTTTGTCTGACAAGCAGCTGAAACGTCCTTTAAGGAACTTGTAATTGTGATCTTTTAACACATTTGGACAAGCGACAGTGAAGTGTTGTTTTATTGGCTATTCGGGACATAGGAAGACGAATGTGAATGAGGTTTCTTTGGAATGTTTGTTATTTCAGAGAGTGAAGATGAATGATATCGAGCCGCGACTGATGCGCAACCGTCCGAAGAATTACGGCGATTTTTATCGCAGCCCGTTCTACAGGCTCGAGCGTATTTATGACTTTCCTGATGACAGAAGAAACAACTGAATTAGCACATTGTCATCGAATTGAATGAGATCAGGTTTCTAGTGCGTATGCTGATGCCGAATAGTCGAATACCACGGTGAGGTTGATTTTCTCTCTGGCATACGTATTCCAATATTCCAGTTTCAGATCACCTGGGCTGGGCACAATAGGGAGACAACTCTTGAAGGCCATCGTTAAGCTTTCGGTAAACCTCCATCCCCCTTTTCCCACTTGTGAGTCTTTTGGGGTTGGGTAGCCGGCTGCGACAAATATGCACCGAAAGCTGAATAACTGAAATAATCTAAATAATGCACACAATCAGCGAACCGGTAGACCACGACCGACCACATAATGGGCTATTGTCGTTATTATTCTCCTGTTCTTCCGATCAAGTGAATATTTATATGGGAATAGACGCTACGTTTTGATGATCCTACTATTGCATGTTGATATCATGATGGATTATCGAGCGAGAGGTGAGAGTATTCCAACCCTTGGCGGATACACAATAAAAACTGCCACAAAAATATCAGGTACCAGCTATCGATCTCAAACCTGTAAAACATGGGACACTGATCACCTCCACTTTTCCTCAGCGGAAAAGCATGGTCGTCGTTTCAGATGAATCTTTTGTCGTTTTTTCTCGTGAGATTCAGTGCATTCATCGAATGAAATCTTTATCAGTTCATTTATCTACCTTGGTTGTAGCGGCTTCCTAGAATGGTTTAACTTCAGCCGGTATTTTATTGTACAATTCGACACTTTCTATTGAGTTATGTTTGTTCAGCCCAATCGTATACCCTATTTCCGTTCGTGTGGAAATTCGTCTTTTCAGTCCCGCGCGCTACACGCACGACGCTAACTGACAGTACAATTTCGTCTTCCTCGTTCCCGTCAGTATATAGAATAATGCACTATTTATCGGCATCTGAACTATTAACACTGGGTTGCTCGTCAAACTTAAGTGGAACGTTTGTGGGATCGTTCCATTACCGTGCACGAACTCGCACTGCTCGGTGACATCAAGGGTGTGCACTGCTATAATTGAGTGACGGTGTTTTCAGACGGCGTCGAATACATCAAAAGTAACACAACATGAAGTCGCATCCGGATACGACATGGGTTCACTTTATCCGTGCAGCCAATTTGACGGCGATAGGCGTCTTAATCGTTATATGTCCACCCGTCATCGCCAGAAAAATTAAGTAATTTACGCACTGCAGCATGCTGCTTACTAAGTACACTACAAGTCAACCATTCCTTATACTATTAATAACTAAAACTTATATAACTTCGAATTACAATAGTTAGATGAAATATTCAATGACATACTTGTATCTGTTTGTTCCATGTGTAACATCCACATTCGCCAGGTTAGGAAGATGTCGAAGTAGCTGCCTTTGTCTCTTTTGTACAAAACAGATATATGAGTATCCGTTGTTTTCAATTTTGTTTGCGTGCACAATACTTCTGGACGCATTCTAAGCGGACGTCACCGGAAGATGTCCTGACGCCTAATAACAAACCATAAATTTAACAACAGGTATTGCAGGATTCCTACTCCATCGTGTGTTTCTAGTGCTTACAATTGTAATGAACTCACTGCAAACACTATCTTCGTACTGCATAACACCAGCAACTACTTTACTGTATTCAAAGGACCCCTGGAATCGTTGAGTCCTCCCAAAGCCAAACTTCAATTTGTTCAATGAGACTTATAGGTGAAGCTGATCGCAAAGATGATTGAGTTCTTATTAGAAGGGGCTTACAGCCAAACAGATATTTCTTCTGACAACATGAAGTTGTGGCTTGCAACAAGTGTCGCGAGAACTGATTCATTGAAACTGACAACCGTAAACTCGGTATACACATCATTCAACTTTCCATTCACTGCTACACATCCCAGTCTTTGTACTCAAATAACAAATAAAGATATTTTGTAAGAAACCAAATCATCCTACCGTATGGAACCTTGAAACGGTTTCAAAATTTCCGGTTTGTCTTACGAACGCAAACAACGTTGTTCCTGAATGGACGCTGATTATGGACGACCCGCTGACTATCTAGATTAGTGGAGGACCGGGGATAGTATGCATTAAACCTTATCCGACGTGTCCTATTTTACCCCCGAATACCGGCCTCATTATCAGCAGCTGTTTACTAAAGGTATTTTGTGGATCCGGAAGAGCTATTTCGGTTTGTATCGATAGTTCCTAAGATGAAAACCCGGGTGTTTCAACAGGACCTACAAATCCTGAAGCCAAATTATCAGATATTCTCATATAAATCTACAACAGTATTTTTGCTTACATGTCGTTCAGTCGTCAGGCCTCCTTGTCATCGAATTAGAAGGTAAGAACATGATGGATGCCGGTTAGTTTGTTCTTTTGGATAGGTTTCGGTTAATTGAAGACTGTGCTGTCAACGCAGATTATGTACTCCCTAAGGCCCTTCGGGAAGCGGCTGAACAGATTGCTAAACCCTATGGTTTACCGTTCAGCTGATCTGTTTCGAAAAATATATGCTCAGAAAACGGGAATTAAGGGACGTCATTTTCTTCAAAAAGAATAGACCAACTCTCACCGATTGTCGTTCGGTAGCCTTGCTCTCAAACGCCTACAAATTACTGTGAACACATATTTAGACCTCACTGTCATTCCACCATCCTCCTCGTAACCTCTGTGGGGCGCAGCATAACTTTTGCAGGAGACGATTGCGTACCACCTATCTCCTACAGGATACCAACGAACAGACCAAATCAACCGAGGAATGTACCTAGGTGTGTTTTTAATCCAGGATGTTGACAAAGATTTGGCAGGGTGAATCAATCTGTTCTGCATGACAGAGGTTTCTTCTATCGAGAACAAACTATTCTTACTTGGTGGCTGGATTCGTACGTAACTAATCAATAATCTAAATGAACTCTGTGTATTCTAGCCGCAAAAGAGGCTACCGCAGTGTCACCAAATACTCTCTTATCGATCCGACGTAAAATTTGATCTTCATCAGAAATCCTTCTCTACAAAGTTGCGTTCCTTGTTGCTGTTCGCACAAGATGTTCCATAGTCAGTGTGCCATGAGCACCTCAGGTGACTCAGTCATTCCACAAAATGACCACAGCAGCTTGTGTGCTAGATTTCTAATAAACAAGCTTGCTTTTAACGGTGAAAGTTCTGTTTTACACACAGCCCCTGCCTGATAAATACTACCTACTACCTTGACAGCACACCCCTTCGGACAGTCCCAGGTGAGAAGGATATCGGCATGTTGGTCATTATTATTTATGGGTCTTACCCATTGATGCGGCCAGTGTGAAAACAGCTTGTCATGTATCACTGTTGCTGAAGAAGCACTCTAGTCAGTTTGATCCTCAATTCTTCAAATTACTACATAGCAGTTTCACTTGTCCATATCTCAAGAATGGTACTCTGCCGCTGAGCACCTTTTCCTCAACGGGATAACAGCTTTTTCAGAGAGTGTGATGACGTGAAAGCCAATGGCATTCGGCGACTTCAAAGTGAGTCACATACACTTAATCTGTCAGGTTCTTATCTGTAGTTTTAAGGGCTCCGCCGGTTTGGAAACGACTATCCTTGCAGCTTCACTCCCACATCAACTAACTAACTGTGTAAATTCTTGTTCGGCAATGCTGGCAGTTGTTCGCAGAAATGGCCAACCTATCAATACAGAGACAGAAGGTAGCTCGTCAAAGTGTCGTGCTGATTCAGCACTTGCTGGCCACGACGCCACCGATCCACTAGCTAGGGCAGACTCTGGCCAATTCAGGCAAACCGTCCTGTTAGCCCTTCGACGTCACGTGTTAGGCATGCTACACAACATTGCCTACTCCATCGCTCGGCGTTAAGATCAAAATCATTTCTCGTAAGTACCTCTGACCGGTATGCAAAATGACCCTTGTGCCTGTGCACGATGTTGATCAGTATGTCAACAATTTGAAGTTCAGTTTCACGTGTCGACCTCAACTGGCCGATATCCCTATAGTAGCGCCCAACTCGCCCATCTTCACATTTACATCGTAGGTTCCGTGCCACCTACTGATGACACGGTCAATGTATTAACGATGGCAGATCACTTCACGCGACGGCCAAAGGCCGTTTCTTTACCCACCGTTTGTTTGGAAACCGTAACGATTGCATTCATTCGAGGTTGGGTAGCATCTCACGGTTGCCTGACTAAGGTGACAACCGATCGCGACCGCCATCTCTGAAAGCAGGTTGCTGATCGGAGACTTAACTTTAGTTGGCTGCCACGGTTCACAAAAAGCTATGTACCACCCACATTCAAACGGAATTGTCGAACGTCTGCATCGACAAGTTAGGCCAACCCTCGAGGTTGTCCATACAATCCGTTAAGAACAAAACCCTGCCAATGACACCACTTGGCATCTGCTCTTTCACGACCGAACTTCTTTACGACTGACCGCCGCGTTTTTCTTCAAGACTACTTTCCGTCCCGAGCAGAAAACTTCTTGGTTCGAACGCCTTCGGCATCAGGCAGTTCTCTTCGAACATATACCACCACCATATGATGAACATACGATAACAATACCAAGGAGTGTTTGCCTCAACCAGCCTCCATGACTGCATCCACGTGTTTGTTTGCGAGGAAGATTCATGACATCTGCTCCAGTGACCTTACGAACGTTCCCTCAAGGTGCTTGAATTAAAGAACTGCTTCTACGTACTCGAGCATCAGTATATTTAAGACACGCCTATTATCGGTAGCTTAAAGCCGGCTCTCTTCGAGAAGACGCAGGGGACATCTGAGGCTCCTCCGAGCTGCGTGTCCGGGGCTGACCGTCTCAAAATAGTCTGGCCCCAACTAATCGTGGTGAACATATACCATTACTTCGCCGTCGATGTCAGAGATTGCTGTTGCGTTTTTCAATGTCCTCTGGATTAATTTTGAGATTACTGCGTTAGGTTTGAATATTGGAGAGTTCATTGCAGGGTGTCCCTCCGTTTAAATACCCTCTTCAATTAAACTTCACTAATCATCTATCCATATGTTTAATTGTCGCAGCACGGTGAGATTTTCGGAGCTCGCTGGTGCAAGAAACTGGACGTCAAACGGTTGTTGGTCTCCAAGTTACGCGATCCTGGTTGAACAGAACCATCTTTATCCTCACTTCGGTTATGCTAACATCTTCCTCTACCATTAACCTGTTTGAGCTCCTACAAAATTCTAAACCGTGAGACTGAACAATTTTCTGAACTGACTTCTTCTTGAGGAATTTATAGTTTCTACTGCTCTTTTATCCACGAACAATCAGTTTGCTCCGACCAAACCTTGGCCAACCGCTTGAGTGAGTTCAACTCCGTTTTATCGTCCAACGTTACAGAGAAGTGTCTAGTTGTTCATTTTGTCATAAGTAGCGGGATGGTTCGTTAACATATTCGAAGTTCAAACAAAGTTGCGCGCAACCTGGCGACTCAATAAATGTTCTTCCCGATAAACAAGGCTGATGATAACGCGCTCGTGAAGGCTGGATTTAATGCGAGTGCTAATGGAATAGCTCTATAAAAAAATTAGGTCCATCTCCCCGAATATGAAAGAAACTTAGAAATTCAACAAGGAATGTGTCCGTACAAGACAGTGGACAACTAGTCGTCGCTGAGTAATGAGGAAGATAAAACGAAATTGAGCTAACTTAAACCAATAGACGTTCGTTCGATTGGAGGAAAGGATCGTCCAACGATTGGAAAATGATAAGAGGTATAAGTTGCCTAGGAAAAAATGTAGAAGGAAAATGTCCAATTTTGGCATTTGAAATTTTACAGGGTTCAGATTGAATGACAGTAAAGGAAAATGGTAACAGATAATTGATGTGGTTTGTTCAAGGAACAAAACACAACTTTCAACAAAAATCAAAACAAGCACATCAGTCTCAAACATAACGCAACATTCTGCAACAAAATCAACACTGGATCCCGAAAACTTGCTGGTTTTTGAAACTCAAGATGCAGTAGGAACAATAGCTTTTAACCGATTTGATATGAGGATCTTCACTTGTTATGCGCATCGTCGAATGTTGTTATCCTGCGGACGAGTGTAGGAAGCAAAATGTTCTGAATTTGCAGTCTTACAATGCCCAAGAATTTTTGCCACCAACTGGTGTACGTGCCAGTCATCACTAGGAAATAATTCAGCGATGAAACCATATGATCAGATAACCATGAGACCCTTTCTAAGGGAGAACTTAATCGTCTACGTAAAGATTATGCGAAGACTGTGATTTTTCAGTGATAACTTCTAGCAGGCATAAAAATTCACGCCTCCATCATCTTAAAAACACATGGAAGCTGTGCTTGTTTCTAGTCCTTTGTGTAAAGCACAGGTATTCCTATCTAATCTGTAATCAAACCTATATTCAAGCTCAACAAAATGATGATCACTGGAATGAGGAACTTGTGGATTATCTGGATCGTCACAGGCAGGCACGAACGAACCAGCGCTGACGATTCGTTCAACTTCCATCATGTAAATAAGAATCGACTCATCAATGATTATCTGCTGATATGTCACTGGAGACAACACAGGTCTTACAGCTCTCACCGTTATCCCATGACCTCAGGCCTGATAACTTCCACACGGAGGGACTGAGATACTCACCGATCCCATGCTTCGATAGCCTGTGTGCTAACGTAAACTAGTTTAGGGATTGTGATCTTTGATTTTGCCATGAGTTGAACCCAACAATGGTGCAATCGTTGTCAGTGTGAATGGCTCGAGTCATGCCTCGCCTGCTCATCGTAATTACTAAGGTCATGCGAAAGAAACCAATAAGCATGGAAATGGTGACCAGTATGTAAATGCTAAGAGGTACTCAACGAATAATTAGGCAGCCGTATATTTTGAGCCAGTTTCTTCTCACAATAACTCTAAACTGTTCAAAGTAACCCGTTCCGTAACATCTGAATGGCCAATCTTCCGTCACATCTCTCAACAATGAAACCAGTATCATTGTTTGATTGGGAATGCTCAATGTAATCTGCCTTGAGGCGGTTGCAACCTCTGTATTTTTCGTTTAACGGCAGCCATACCGTTCAAAGCCAAAACATGCATTCTGACACCGCCAGCCCCCAGAATGTGCCAATCGGATTCGCGGAAGCGAAAAATCAAAACTGCACAATGACAGGGGATAACCAGATTACGCATTTACCATTCTCTTCCCTGACTCAAGTGCCCACATATTGGACTCCATTGGTCGCTGCTGATCACAATTCTTCAAGACTGCCAGTCTCATGATCGCTTGTTGTGGATGTTAGTCCGCGGAAGTCTAATGATTTTCGGAATACGTTCAGCCTAACAGCGGCGTCTGTCAAGAGTCCAGATCCGATTAATCGCGTCTGGGGGGCGTCATAATTTCTAGGCCCACTAAGTAACCGATTACGATCCAGAAGTGAATGAGGTCGTGAAGGCGAGTTTCTCGCTGAGGGAGTATCAGAGTACAAGAAAATATTGCAACGCAAACGGAAGTAAAGAACAACAAAACCATATTGAATCTATCAAATTCACAATTCACGTGAACACGACCAATACAAGTCACCTAATGGTAGAGTAATAATGCATAGAGAGAAAAGCAAAGTTCGCATAACACAATATCCAGCAGTGGAAGTGATGATGAACGACCTTCGCGTGAACAATCTTTGACAGGTGAACGATATTGGAATTTAGGGATGTATTTAGATGAACATTCGTAGGAGGAATGATTTGTCGCGCGCGTAACACGAACGGTTGTGTCAATCTTTGCAAGAAAGCTCGCAATCACTACCATGAAATACTCGAACGTTATATGATGGAGTATCAATAAGAAGGGAATACTTGAATACTAGGGACGTGGCCCCCGCGACTTTGGTTAACACACGATAGCCGTCAAGCATTCAGCTGTGATAGCTTGTAGTGACTAGCGTCCGTGTGGCTTCTCTAAGGATCCCGGCTGCAACCATGTTTTCCCGCTTGTTTGTTCTGTACGCATGATTCTGTGTACGCCTGCTATAGGAGGCCTGATATGAACTCAGTGCCACTGTCAACTAATTGCACGCAGTGAACGCTTGTCCTTTCCTAACGACTCATCTTCTATTCCATTCTTCAAGGTCGTTTAGCCCGAACCTTTTCGAGCGTTGTTTAACGCACTCGAAGGTTCCACGCACTTTTCGCTTGGCGCGCTTTTGAGTGCCGCCGAGTGGGCGGTAGCCCACCTCGTGCTTCTTTTCTTTCTTCTCTTGGTTGCTGCCGTTGGTCCCAGACTAGGCTAGAGCTAACTACTTATCATATTTCCAAACATTGCTGGAAATATACGGTTTGTTTCCAAACCCCACTGCGTTCTCTAGTTCGATGCCTGTTGGGACTACGTTTCGATTGCTCTTCAGGAAAGGCGTTTCAAATTGTTAGTGGACGAGGGTCTAGCGCATACCCACTTGTCCACTACAAGCTGTTTTAACAATGAGGGTCACCTTTAGATTGGCAGATGAGGTTACTCGGTTTGCTGGTGCCTCACTATCTTATTCAGAGTCCGGTCGTATGATTACTTACTTACAGTATCACTCAAACCATGCAGTTTTTGTGACTGTTCCTTCTAAACAAGTCGTTCCGAATTCATTCACACCTGGCAGATATTATTTGGCCTCGATTTGAGTCTGAATCTTTCGGTCAGTTTTATATCTTAGAAACGAGGAATTAATTTGCTGACGAGCTTAGCGGTGATACTTTGGAGAGCACTTATAAAATGAGCCAGTGTATAAGATTGGTGTCGTCTCATTAATAGGAACTCAAGCGCTGTCTAAGCAAACAACATGTGCATTCTACTTCATACGAGTTTACTTGTTTGTATTTTCTAAGTTAACATTACGATTGCGTATATATATATATATATATATATATTTGTGTACGTAAACTCACTTCGCTTTCTCTAGGCGCAACAGGCTGCAGGACGGGGAGTTACTGGCCATAAATTCATGCCTAACTGTGGTCATGACCTTCGGTTTATTTAAGGCAAACTACTTAACGACTGATGTCGATCTTCAACTTTCGCGGAATATTCATCATAACAGTTATCCAAACCGTAACTGTTGTTGCTCATTTTTTTCAGATTTTGCAATTAGTGTCGGTGTTCAGCAAAAGTCTGCCGGACATAGCAAAGTTACCATCGGTGCATGGCATCCAGTTCAAAGTTCCGCTGGTCTTAGTTCACTTCTAACAGCAGCCGAATAAGACTTTTGTTCATGTCATTTAAGTGCTTCTCACAATTTCCAGTCCAGATAAACCTGGACTAGTTCACCATCTCCATACTACAGGACGCCTAACGACTGCTAGTCAGCACCGACTACCTCTCAAAAACCTGAGAGCTGCTAAGAAAGAAACACAGCCCGAGTTGCAGCTGGATGAAATCTGGTCACTAAACAGTGGTTAGTCAGGTCCATTATACACGTCGATCATAAACCTTGTATCCGTGGAATTCCGACAATCGTCGGGAATGACGAAGTCCGATATCGGAGAAGTCAAAGATCCTTATGATTTTGACGTTATTGGGGCCGCTCATACTTATCCGGACCAACGAATTGCCACTAAACGATCAAGCACTTCTCTGGCAATAAGAACCGAGACAATATCTCATGAACCATTGTTCCTTTTAGACGAGAACCAGTTGGACAATCCTACCTTATCGGTGACGTTCCTGTTGCTACTAACCTTAATTCTTTAGAAGTTTGCAAACGATTCGACTATTCCAAACGCCTCAAATGTGTACAATAATTTTCTTGATGATACGGTCCCAATTGAACAACCTTGTTAGGTATGATCGCCTTTTGTTTAGAGACCTTAGGACTAGGCAGGAATCAAGCCCTGGGATGATGGTTAAAGAAGACGGCACTTCTAATGGAGAGCTAGTTAGATGCACCAAAATCAACCACTGTTTTCACCGTTCATCCAAATCATGCTGTGGCTTCTTTAAACTCCTCAGAAGGTGAGTCGACGTTAAAGATGAAGGAGGTAGAGTTGAGAAGTAGTTTGCTGGAGTCCGGCAGAAGATTTCGTGGGCTAGTTTAATTCGAACCGACACTGACTGCCGGGACGAGACTTAATGCTGCGCTGAGAGATACCTTTAGCTCTTCGGTTCAACAACGGGTCTATACAAGGTCCTCTCTTGGTCTAGACTCTTCCGTGTGTACTCAGAACGAGCTCCTAGACCACGGAATTTCGGAACCAATCCTCCAAAAATTGGGATAAATATTCTCAGCGGATCCCAGACAATATATATTGTTCTTGCCAAAACTTCTGAAGGTAACGTAGCAGACATACTGTTCGTTGAGGGGTCAAAGTTTTGTCGTTTGTTGCAGCATTGTCGCGTTACAGCGAATGAAGAAGCCAAACTATCGCATCTGAATAGATATTTATGGAAACCATGGAGATCTTTCACCTCCAGTTTGGCCGCCGGCATGGTACCACGCAAGTTGTTTGTTGAAAAAGTCCATGAATTGTGTGGACCAGCCATGCGGGGGGGGGGGGGGGGTCTGTCAGGCGATGATGCAGCTGAGGCACAGCGCAAAACTGAACAGCTCAACCAATCTAACTAAAGTAGTTGGGTGATTGCCTCATCATGTACAAAACGTTGGACAGAAGTTGCTGAAAATATGGCCGAGTTCAGAGAAGAATCTACCTTTGTCGACCTACTGAATTTTGTGAAGAACAAACTGGCGGTCAACGCTAGTCTGTTTGGCCAGTCGGTCGCTCGCTCAGATGGCGCGATGAGTAACTCAGGGCCTTTTGGCCCATCGGGCGTTACACTTGGAAATCTTTGTATCCTATCAGTGCGTGAGCCTGAAATACTCATTGAATAAGGGCAGTCATGAATTATCTGACTGTGATTGATTCCCGTCAACCAGTGTGTAATCGAAAGGCAGCGATGAAGAACAGTGGACAATGGTTTGTTTGCTTGGAAGTAAACAGTGTAGCGAGGTCTTGTAAAGTACATATACGAGGAGCGACATATGCTTTTCGTCGATACAACTATGTATTCGTTCACATTTAGGTAATAATTAGGTTACCATAATCAGACAATACAATCGAGACAACCTACTCCTTGTCTTGCGTCACAAACTAGAATCTGTACTAAAAATCGCGCACCTAGTCTCTGGAATTTGCATGTTATTTTCAGTCCAACAACTAGTTCTTATATGATATTATGTGAAGCAGAAAAACATTTGTGTCTCTTGTGCTGCAGGTGCAGGAACAAGTTCACAGGCGAAATGCTTCAGAGCTTATGTTAACGCTTCGCTGAATGCACGTCTCAATAAGTGATCTGCTGACTGGAACATTTGACCAAACCGACTGACCAATCATCGATAGACCCAACCTCACTGAATGTATAACATAGTTAGGCGATGCAGAACCATGTAGGTACAGCTACGTTGCTTATTGCATTTCCAGGTAAGATCAGCTAATCGTTAAGTGCACTCAGGATGTTTATGTTCAGAGCTTTCTTTTGCGTGCAAACATTCTACACGCGATCCATTTTTGTTGCATTAGGAATAGTCGGCAGATTTCGATACTAACACTCTTCAGTCTGTTACTCACTAAGGTGGTTTAGTTAACGACCTTGATTGTAATATGTGGCTGCTAAGATAAAGTGAACTGTTTCTGTCTCGCCGTAAAATTCCTAATGATGTCTTGGCAAAGTAGATAAAGAAATGCTGCAAATTAAATGTGGCAGTCAGACTAACATACACCGACACCTTCTTCCCTCACCGCGATAACTAGTCAGGACGCAATCGATACCTATGCTGCCTACGAAGATGATCAAACCAATACTCAACATGTTTTATCGCATTTGTTCACTCAGATTTAGCCACAGTCTGCTTCACAGGAGGAACTAGGAGAAATATGGTAGAACAGCAGAGCACATTTTTAATTCGTTGGTTGAACAACTCACCCAGCATCGTTAGAAACGTTTGTTTTGTGTCCAAATGTTGGTGTTACTGATCGCACATTACTTGATAGAAGTCCAGCGGCATACTCATTCGGTTGTGTATTTACGAGTCTCATTTTCCGAAACTGGTTAGAGGCTCGCTCAAAGGACTCTTTAAACGGAGTTCAATTGTTTGAAAACAGCATTATAGGACGTCAAAGCTGCCTTCGTTTTGACGGACTTTATTCGCATAATGTCTTGTTCTCTTTTTGCATATTGTTCAGACCTACTGTTATTCGTTCGATTTGATGCACACAACAAGATGCACATTGAAGTTTGATGGGCGTGCGAGAAAGGCTGTAATCTCACGTTGATCATCTCTCGATTTGTTTCAAACGGATGCAAAGGAATCAATTGCTCCGAATTAAAGTGTTGATGATTCGACTTGACGTATTTGATCGGTGAGCAGGTGAACAGCATTGAACCATCACGAACTACGATCCTCAATGGAGTGTATCACTTCACCAACGATTTTCTTAGAACATTCCGCTAAATGTTTCCAAATGATACACGTTAGTGAGGAGTAAACAACGAAGGAGTTATGCAGTGGAAATTCATTAACATGTTTTAAATTAATGACAGCAGTATGTTTCATATAATTGACAAACTATGTAACAATGTGTCCACACGTTTAAGTTAACCAATAACCAGCGCAAACTGACTTCTTAGTTTCTTTAAAAAACGGAGTGATTTCTAAATCAACTTGAAATAACATTTGTAAGATATCCGCACCAAATTTAGTACGAATGAAGTCAAACAGTTTGGGCGTCGTGTTTAACATGTTATTGATAAATGGATTGAGAATAACACAACGTTATGAGCAAGTTGTAATACTCTACGTTTCAACCACCTCGGGTGGCCTTCCTCAGGAGTGTTGTAATCGAAATCACATTAACAAAGGAACAGAGGTCACGTTGCGTTGGTAAGCAACGTTAAAGATTCTTTTGATTTTGTCGACAAACTCGAACATGTGACATTATGTAGTGATGAAACTTTTCTTAGTTTTGATGTTACCTCTCTTTACACCAGTGTACCAGTAAAACTTAGCATTGATGTTGTTAAAGAGTTATTAGAACGTGACGACTCTCTCGATGCACGTACTAATTTATCACCTTCTGAAATTGTATCTGGTCTTGAACTTTGTCTGCACTCAACCCTGTTCACATTCAACAAAAAGTTATACAAACAAACCGATGGTGTAGCTATGGGTTCCCCTGTTGCACCTGCAGTAGCCAACCTTTTCCTCGGATACCTAGAAACACGAGCGATGAGTGAATTTATCAGCCCTCCACGAATTTGGTGGCGGTATGTGGATGACACATTTGTAATCATGAAACGGACCGCTCGTGACCAATTCCTACAGTTTCTTAACTCAAAATGTTCTGGCATTGTTTTCACATTGGAAACTGAAACCGATGAGCGCTCACTTAATTTTCTAGACTGCCTAGTGAAAGTTGATGAGCAACAGAGATTCCAGGTTTCTGTGTACCGCAAACCAACTCATTCTGGTTGGTACCTCAACTTTAACTCATCGCATCCAATCGGCATGAAGAGAACAGTCATCAAATCGTCAATAGGGCCACAAAAATCTGCACCACTGAACTCTCCAAAACAACAGAAATTTCTCACATTAAAGAAATGCTAGCCGCCAATCAATATCCAAACGCTTTTATTGAGAACACAATAAAGCGCATGTTAACTAAAGAGGAGACCAGAACGAGCAGAACTTTCAAGTCTACTGTGCAAATACCGTATCGTGAACAAACATCAGAAGAAGTTCGCTCCATTCTTTCTGGGTACGATATCCGGACCGTACTTCGGTTAGATAATACCTTAGAAAGACCGGTGATGCATCCTAAAGATCCAGTTTCTATGGGCAATCAGACAGACTGTGTTTACGAAATCAAATGCGGTGATTG
>LOND01004646.1:0-13622 GCA_014220965.1 Paragonimus kellicotti
TGCAGACAAAGACTGACATGACACGATTTATGCTCGAGCAGATTTCGCTGCATCTCTACTGGTGTTTACTGCAGACGAGTTAAAATGTACAAAATTCCAAACCACAAAACAATCAAAAGGTAAGATAGTCAAAAAGGGACAGATGTATAAAGTCCATAGGAAAGTAATTAAATCATATATTGGTATCGATTTCAAAAGGTAGTGCTTACTTCTACAGGTGTCCTAGCAAGTACGCTTATTTGATCCGGGTTCCGAGAGTGGTGAGATTGCGGAAAACCTAGTGTTACCCTGGTCAAATGAAAAACCTTACAGAAAAAGCTTACGCAATCTCGGATACGCAGCCTTCAGAGAGTTAGGAGTACCAACGGTAGCTCCGTTCATCAAGTTCCATGTGATTATAGCACATGAAGACAGAACTGTGGTACTTTATATCAGCACAATGGATGACTATCGAACCGAGACTCACTGAACTGACAAGATTGGTAAGTACAAGCCTGAGTCTCACAATGCTTCCATTAAATCAGTCCTTCAAACTGTTGATTGTAGTCTGTCTCATATACTCCTATGATAAACATGTACTGTGGAATCATTTACCCTCTTTACGTAACGTCATTCATCGATTGGAACTGCCGATACATTCAGTCACTGATTTCCTACTTACTAACCATTTTAAAGTTCTTGATGAATTAATACACCTTCAGGCAAGGAACTTGGAGATGACTGACGTCCTTTGAGACATCTTAGGATGAAAGATTTTATCGTCCCAATACGTAAGCTTTGTGCTAAAAATCAGGTGTTTTAGAGAGCTTACTAATCCTGTCAGAAATAGCTTTGCATACCTTCTAATATCTTTTAACAAGTCCAGCTTAATAATTACATTTGATGACTGTGATCTCGTCTGCCGTTGACATTCTGATTGGAGGAACACGTAACTTATCTGTCTTAAATATCATGCAACACCCAACACCTGAAAGTCTTTTGTCGTTCATATTTGCTGCCACCGTTTGCTGGTTCTTCGAAGGAAATGTGTATAAGTCGCTCTTCAAAGTAAGCGATAACAGGAGTAGTCGCAGCAACAGTGAGCCAAAAGGATGGAAGACCATTTGCGTATAGAAGTCCCACACATAATCAGAAAGATGAATGTCATCTCTAGTTAAGTGGGAATTAGTAGGGAGGCTAACTAGAAGTGTGTGTGATTGCTTTAAGAAAAAAAACACCAACGTAAACTAGGAACCCACTGATGCGTCACTCAAGTATAGCGCTTCTTCTCTGAAAGGAACATCCACGAGGAATGTCTAGATTGTCCTTTGTAGGGAGGTGCACCGACCCACACGATAACTATAACCTTGTACTAAGTAACCTAAGGAAAAGAGTACGTAATTTTGTAAATTTTTAACGACAAACGTGATAGCTTGCAACTAAGCACACGATGATAATGAAGATTCCAAACAACCATTAATTTTTCAGAAAAGGGAAACTAAGAGATGACTTATAATCATGTCTAAACTTTAGAAAGTAGCCACGATATCAGGTAGCATTTATCGATAGAAAGAAGCTGATCTACTGTTGTCTGTTTCAACTGTTATTTTCTTGTAAAACCTCTTAATTCGTATAGAAATACTGTCACTGTTACGGACATTTCCGATTGTTGCACATCGCAATAAGGCGTCTCTAGGTTGCGTCTAACACGTCTCACATGACTGGAACACAAGATGATCAGGTCGCAAGATATACAATTATATTTATACATCGGAATAACGATCCACAAGATGAAAGCTATAGCTTTAGAGATCAGGCGATCGGATGTGACGGAAGATGTGGGGGTACAAACAGTTAAAAATGAATGACGACAAAGACAACGTGATGGAAATCGGGTACCGCGTGTTCCATGCAAAAGGGATCAGACGTACGAGACTGTAATGTTTGTTCATGGGAAGTGCACTCACTGCCGCAAGGTCACAATAAAGATCCAACCGATTAACTGAAAAACATTCCTTGATGAGCGAACACCGGAATTGATACACCGGTAAAACTCACAGCTTGAAAGAACTGGTTGATGTGCACTTCCCATTACAAAGCAACCAAGTGNGTTGAACCGAAAGTGTAGCCAGTACTTGCGTTTATCGTACAGTAAAACTCACTACAAGAATGTCTTACTGAATGAAACAGGCTGAGTAAGAATATTTGAATCATCATGATCATTATCATCACAGTGGTTCACACTGATGCTTAACTGCAGACAAAAGACTGACATGACACGATTTATGCTGAGAAAGATTTCGCTGCATCTCTACTGGTGTTTACTGCAGACGAGTTAAAATGTACAAAATTCCAAACCACAAAACAATCAAAAGGTAAGATAGTCAAAAAGGGACAGATGTATAAAGTCCATAGGAAAGTAATTAAATCATATATTGGTATCGATTTCAAAAGGTAGTTGCTTACTTCTACAGGTGTCCTAGCAAGTACGCTTATTTGATCCGGGTTCCGAGAGTGGTGAGATTGCGGAAAACCTAGTGTTACCCTGGTCAAACGATTACACTTCTGAAATAATTTGATCACACTCGCAAAGAGTGTTTGTTTTCTCGTCATCATAGTCTTTCTTCGGAGTATTCACAATAACGTCTTGTTGTTTTGCACAGTCATGTATGATCTGAAACAATTACTAGTTCGTATTGTTGTGTGTGCGCTGTAGACCTGGACCAGCTGAAACAGTCCGGATGAAGAACACACACACACACAGAGAGAGAGAGAGAGAGAGAGACAAACGGCAGAAGCAAAACAGAACAGCCGATCGACAACAGACTGGGCAGATGTGAAAAGGTGAGGTAGAGGAAAGAGCTTAAACGAGAAACGGTAGGAAAGCAGTTTGGCTTATCACCGAACCGGGACAGTAATCAATGCTCCATGGTTTGGGGGTGAAAATAAGGTCAAATCGATTTTCTACTGAGAACGAGTAGGCAGACGAGCAGCGAATGAACGGAGGACACGGTTGAAACGTTTGCCAACTGATGGTACGGCTTCTGGTCAACAACCACGACAATCACCAACCAAATGTACAGAAGAAGAGATACATGGTTTCCACACGGCAGAAGGAATCCAGATAGGACGAATAAAATAGCGATAAGTCGACCTTGAAGAAGGCTTAATATCATGACCAAGAATCAAAAAAGCAGGAATATCGAAATTCCGTCATTTTAGAAAGAAAAACAACAATAATGCGTACGGTAACTTGAGAAGTAACACTTCGTCCACATCTTAGGCTTGCTTCCCATAAAGTAGTGCACACTAACGAAAAACATCTTACGAAGAGTGTTTCTTCATTGAGGGACGGCAATTTAATCTGATAGGGCCTGATCAAGCAGCACGACACATACTACTTTGCTTTGTAACAACCATTTGTTGCGCTCATGTTTCGTACTGAGATCTCATTGAGGCCGTTCTTGGCACAGTGAAGTATTGCGGGCCCTATCAAAGAAGTGACAGTGTTTTGCTTTATCGTCACGGGCACTTAATCCCCTCTTTGTTCCGAATTACTACTCATCAAGACCGATCACTGAGAAAATATGACAATGACTTGCCGTTATGGTTCATACGAATCGATCTCAGTTTATCACTAAGACAATAAAACGTCCTTTTCTTTAAAGTTGATTTTGTCAAACCTGCCGTAATGTTCATTTTCGGGTAGATTGAACCCATCTAAATTCATAACTGTTGCATGTATGGATCTTGGTGATTTGTATTTCTCCGACAAAAAATTTCGTACCCCGTATCTGTTTTTTTTTTGGTGAAAGAACTGTACACTATATAACATGCGTGACAAACACAGTTTCTATACAATACTGCCCAAATGCACTACTTGATCGTACTATCATGAATGTATTGTGTTCGTTATAACCACCCACAGATCAAAAGTGGTAGCTACGAAATTAACAGGACAGTTTAAGTATGTATCATACTTGTGGTTCCTGTGATCCATGTATTGTTTCAATGGAAGCAAAAGCACATCTGTCAACAGAGTTAAGTGATTGGCTATGATCAGACACTTACTGTAAGCGTACTGACGAACAGGCAACGCCCACGTGATGAGTAATGTAATAAGCCAAAGAGCAAATCGGTAGCTTCATGTTCTTCAGTAGGCCACGTGATAGCAACTTGACACAGAAAAAGGAAAAGTTCTTACAGCTGTACAAATGTAAGAACTAAGTCTACGACAAGTCGTTCTGTCAAAAGGTGTGGTATACCGCTACCTAACGAACACGAAGTCAACTTACAGAGTTGACAAAACGGAACGACTGCGTGCTTTAACAGCGAAAGCTCATTGCCTAGTCACCCGACTGGAATCCAAAGCAACTATGAGCACCAAATAATTAAAATCGATGCCTTATCTGGAACTGTCTTCCTTGAAGTTAATCGAAAAACCTGACTGCTACTCACGAACGAATATGAATGAGCGTTTGTATATGATAGTTCAGCCCTATGAAATCCAAATGGTCAACACGATTGCGTCATGAAAGCGTAATGTGAGTTTGAATCTCGGCTGTGACAAAGATATGCACTTTCTGACGAGCTCTAACAACGGCGGAACTCTAGCCTAGTAGTTTATTCAGAAGTAATCTGACCGGTAAATCTACGGGAATGCGAAAGCTGTTACCAACTGTGAGGTGATGTTCAATGTCTGTTGACTGAAAGTTGCGACAAGAACTGCACAAAGGGTGCCACATGAAATCCCTTCACTAATTTACAAACAGATGAATAGCAGTCTTACTGAATCTGCATTAGATTCGGGGGTGTTTGGATCGGACCGAGCATCATACTTCCCATATTTATCAGTAGTATACATCCAGCGCCAAAAAAAATTAGGCTGACCGAATGCTTGGAATTACTAGTTGTGTGATCTCTTAAAGAACAAACTTTGTTCACAGATGAGTTAGTGGTACATGTCTGGGGATACGTTTTCAGTGGCTGGTTAGTGTACTGGCAATTTTTGATAAGACTCAAAATACGACAGTTTACATTATCACGATAGAGCGTTTTCTTTCATAATTCACTGATATAACATTGGATCGGACTGCCACTTTTCAAAGCAGCAATATGTATGTAGTAAACATCAAGAACAGGGTTACTTTTTCGTAAAAGTAAAGCTTTGGAGTGGCGAGTTTGCAATCGAGATGACGCTCCAAACAATAAGTATGTCTGGGACCAGTGACTTGGTAGGTACATTGAAATACCAGTTTTCAGGTCACCAGCCGAATTACAGGGTGTTCTAGAAGAAATGGGGAATAACGAAAGTTTTGTCGTTTACTTAACGTTTGGCCGAGGCATCTCCAAACGATGCAGTGATCTTGTGAAACAAAATAGACGAACTATGTTAAATTGACGCTAGATGACGAAAACCGATAAAAAAGGCGTTTGTTGGGATAGAAGTTCCATTGGCTGATTATGGGGTTACAGTGGACAGATTAGGTATTGAGTTGCGATGCCAAAATGCAGAGGACCGGTGTTAAGGAATATAGTCAACGGACGCGCCAGAATAACATGATAGAATACATGGATATTAGCGCGCTTCGATGTCTACACCACGGCCAACGCTGTCATTGTTTGAACTTCTGGGATAACCATTACAAAATTGAACACATTCTTCAAGTACCCCAATCGTCCCTTCTCTAACGGAGCTTGCACAGGCAGTGGTCTCATTAATTGAGGCTTCCGCTACTAGAATGAAGATTCCCAGTTTGAATCTCGTTCAGTGATTAGATCAGTCACAGATTGTTGAGTGGGCATCGAAAGATAATGACATCATCTCAAGTGTGACATTCGCAGGTGTAACCGGTACAAACTGGCTATGAGGTGAATTGTATCCATCCGATCACTGGAATGCATTCAAGCCCAATAAATCCGTGATATGTATACACGTGACTGATATTTAATGTTGGTTCATACTGGCAAAAGGGTTTCCAATCTTCATGTCCGGCTAACATGATGTAGTGATAATCAGAGTAGGGATAAAATCATCAGTGTGAAACAAAAAGTGAGTACGAGCTTGAAAAACAGACACGAATCCTCAGCAAGCCTTGAATAGAAGATCGATGTTTGCGTTAACTGATTTCCGTTGCCCCAAATGTGTTCAATGTGATTAGCGAGATGAAAAAAAGGAAGCACCTCCCAGTATTGTGTGTTACAGGGAGAGGGAGAGAGTAATCGGAAATGAGGAACAAACAAATATTTTGAAACATTAGGTCCCTTTGAGCTTATTTGAATAGAATAATCAGAAGACGCAGACTGCGACAAATTCACGACTGACGAAAGTGTGCGAAATGAATTCGTATCATAGTTTGTCTTTTGATAATTCCATTCAAACGAATTTACTAAAATCCCAAACAGAACCAGAGCAGATTAATCTTTAAGGAAGCAAAACAGAAAATAAAGTATTCAGCATCTTTGTTTCGGAAAACCGACTAAACGATCAATGCCTTTTGTTGTGTATTGGCTAGAATGAACTTGTCAGCGAGATTGAGGCAAGTACCCGAGAAATATCAGCTAGGAGATTTTCTCTTCAAGGATTGAAAATTCAGACATTAGATCAATGTTCCCAAACTTGGTGATATCATCCCCTGGAAAATTATGTGAGAATATAAAGGGAACGGTAGATGGTAACAGGATAGGAAAGAGACGATAGATGAGTGGTTCAAATTTCCGAAAAAGAAGATTAAAAACTACGTCCAAAACAAAATCAATCTGAAGTTGACAAACCGTTGTCATAGCAGCAGGCACATTCGTCGAAATGACTTTTGCAATTATAGCCAGCTTTGTAATGAGTTACAACGAATACTGTATTATAGTCACTTTCGTGTACAAGGCAGTACAAAAACTTCAATAGTTTTGTATCATGAAGACAAATTTGAAACATAGTTCGATGTTTGGCAGACAGAGTTGTGAAAATATGATCGAATGACATCCACAGAAGATGAAAGACAGTTTCCATAAAAGGATCAGATTGGACAAACGCAAGTACGCGAAGACAATCCGCGATTCGCAGAAGGCTACAGGCCAATCAGTGTCGACAACGCGAGCAGACTGGCATGTCAGCGCGGTGACCAATCAGGATAGCACGCTGCCTTAGCATCGGATTTTGTTATAACGAGCATCGGAGTAAAACAAGTTGTTTAAGTGCGTCACGCATTAAAACAAACGAGCTACAAGCGGAGCCGAGCCGACCAATAGGAAAGCCAAGGCGTCGGCACCAATTGTAATTCTTCATTTTACTGATGCATCTTGTCTATAAAATAACCAATAGAAACTCAATAAAACTGAGATTTGCTTTGTGCCACAAGTTCTGCTTTTGATTTCGTTTCGGAAGGTAGCAAATTCTAAACACTGACTAAGAATGGCTATCCAGAGTATTTTATTCGTAGGCACATGCTAATGAACACCAAAGCAAACAAGCTGCAGACATAAAACCTGCTTTACAAATCGTTACTGTTCAAAGGCGATAGCTTTGTTGAGAACATAACCAGAAGATTTGACGTCAAAACACGGAACCTACCGCGAACATGTATCTACACTCAGGACAGATCTATAAAGTAGACATGCTAATTTCTTCGCTAACTTTTACAGCCCAAGTGATGTTATGTAACTAGGTCTCATGAACCTGACCACGATGACATTAACGCTTAAACTATCCCTTACTTCAGTGATCATTTAACTACGGTTCATTGCGTAGTGAAACGTTCTGCAGACGAAGGTCACATAAACTGCACATTAAGGCCGATTCGCGACCACGTCCCATCCAACAAGTTTCACATAGCTCAATCACTAATCGTGGTGGTTACCATCATTTAACCAAATAAGTGGTCATCGGTTTGATTGGAATAGTGAAAAGACTCCCTCGTTGTCGATTCCTTTAACTACACTTTCATGATTGAGATGCAAATCACTTTAAGTAGTGTGACCAACAACAAAAACAGGACAGAGAATCCCTAAATTCATTGGTCCAAATTGTTGACCTCGAACCCGGATGGTAGCTCGTCTTGCGGCTGTATGTAAGTCATTAAATCCAGCTACTTTTGCTACATCAGCAACTATAGGTCAACGTTGCAAAATCGTGTGAAATACGTTGGTACGTGAAGGTAACACATTTTCATTCAGGTTCTTTTGTGATCACTTTTAGATGCGTTGGGCACTGACCTGTAATCGGAGTAATGAGAAATGGCCTCGAAAATGCAGCACATACCTGGTTTGACACCGTTTACTCCGATCTCACAGACTTAAATAAAGACAAAAGAAGCTCAGAGAGCCCAAACTCGAGTCTGTAATTGTGTCAGACCTGTCGACCAATGTCTGACCAAAAATTATCAGCACTCATGTGAAAGACAATTCATTGGTTAGGGCCTTCTCGAGTCACCTCAGGTTGTACACAATCCGTTCACATAGGCCGCACAACTGATGAAGCGTGAAGCGTAAAATCCCCTTGAAACAATAGAGATACACAAACGAATTGCTACTCGGTTCGTGTAATGTGCATGCGGGTGTATGGTCGGGTTGGGTTCGCGAACGTGGTCGCAAACAGGGTGGTGGCTAGCTGACGAGTCGCACGAACAGCATGCTATCCAGCGAGGGCAGAATGTCAAACCAAGCCTTGCTTGATCCTAATCGAATCTGGTCTATTTTTATACCTCGTACGTATACGTGTGTCTGTGTCTGTATGCGTACGACATTCAACCATGCGATCAAGCTTTCCAACACACAAATGGTGGCAGGGCAACGTATCAAACACACGACAGTCCTAAGCCCTCAGGCTGTCGTGGGACACGTCGGCAACTGGCGTAGGGTGGTAGTGGTAGTGATGAGATGACGGTAACAAAACTAAGAGGGGGTTGCCGGCCCAGAGACGCGTCCGACATCCCATTGCTTTAGTGATCACCCGACCGGGACAAACTCGGTCGTCTAGCCTGCGTTGGTCTGTTTGCATCATCGACACTGTTCCCCATTCCCTTCACCGTAGACCACCATCACTACTTTCTCTCTCGCTCTCCCACACAAACAAGAACACACACAAACACATTGGTCCAACCGACCCTGCAATGCGGACGTCACACACCCCAGCCATCGCTCAGGCCATGTGATGCCATCCGGCCAGGCGGGAGGCGGTTAACAAGCCGGGGCGGCATGGATTGATTGTATCGATTGGGTTGGCCGAACAGGCAGCGCGCGTAGGCGCTTGCAACCGCCACACTGCCGACGACGCCGCCGCCACCGCCGTTGCCGCCACGGCTGGTGCTGCTGCTTTCGGGTTTCTGACTCCCGTGGCCTGCCAGCTCGTTTGACCGACGACTGCCTGTGTTCTATCACAGCGGTGGTCCGATCATCCGTGTGTGCGTGACTGCGCTCGAGGCGATAGTGTGTTCGTGTGACAAACTCTCTCACAAACATATAAACACAGACGCAGCATGCACACAAGGCTCGGCAGAGAAGCAACAAAACTGTCAGTATGCGTGTGCTGTACACGCAAGGGCAGTAACGACGGTGAAGTGGGTGCGTGCGTGCGCACAACGAAAGCGTGTGCTAAAAGAATGCATGCTCGGTTGCACACACGCCCTTAACATGGTCAACCGAAGCGGCGTGGGTATGGTAAAAGGGTAGCCGTTTGGTGTTGAGTCCAAAAGCCCGGCAGTGCCTTGGGCGAGAACACGTAACTGGTCGGTCGGACGGGCCCGTGAGGGGAGAGGGTGGATGCCGGTTGTGGGCGTCGACGTGCTTCTGATCACAGGCCGAGGAAGCCACCCTCATGTTCGCACCTTGAACGCGAGCAACAGCGCATAAGTACTCCGGTGATAGGTTGTCCTAAACGTAATCGAAACCTCTGTGCAATTTCAGTCGACAACTGTGCAACATTTGGAGGGAGGCAATCAGGCCCAAAATAAGGTGGATTAATAACCTACCCAAATAGATCATAGCATAACAGGTTAACTGTTAGATCACAATCGAGTTGTGCTTTTAACCGGGTAAACTGCTCGGAAAATTGACTGAAGCTTCCAACCGAAGTCATATCCCAACCGTTTCTCCTGTTACTACATGCACACCGTGTCCCCCCCCCCCAACTCAGCCCCTTGTATGCAAATGAAATACATCAGCAGATCATCGAGAATGATACGCGATGGGCGAATGAAAGCAACTCCCATATGCACATGCAAGTAAGGTCATCGTCTGAGTTAGGGCAAAAAAATGACCGCTGGGGTGGCAGAGTTCAGATACGTCCACGTACCGATCAGAAATATTCTCGCTCAAGAAACAGGGCCATTCGATAGTTTGAGGCTGAAAACTAGTATGTAAATCGAGGAGCGTATCGGCCAGTCAGAGTAACATTCACATAAGGCAAACCGAGTTGGACTATGTCCACAAACGGGACCGCATGGAATCGACCCACGGAGTTTACTCTTAACGGAAGTGGGAAAGCTAACAGATGAGCATTCCGAGCCGACAAGCACACGCGCATCACAAGGTAAACACGAAATGATCGCCAATTGAACGATTTCCGAATTCGAATAGAGCATCAACGCTGAGGAATTAAGTCCTTACCATATCCACAATGAATGGTCCAGTAAAAACAATAAGATATCCTGATACTACATACATCTGCTTATTGACTGATTCAATGTTATCAAATTCATCTTTCACGAAAGATGCACACCAGAAAAAATTATCTCTTGGTTCGGAATCCGAGACCACATATAAATAATAGATTAAACCCCTGGTAATCCGTTACTAACGGAATATAGAAAATTGCTTCAAAGCCACGTCACCGAATGGCAAGTTTCTATACCTAAAGCTGTTTGAAGCCTGCTGTTCCAAAGGACTGAACTTCGCCACGTTTTCAAAACTGGATATTCCTCGCAGCCCGGACTTGTAACTACGTTCGTCAGTTTCGTAACCAGTTCACATTGCACGTGGTTACAATGAACAATCCAATGAGAGAACGGGACGAAGTTGTAAGGAAGGCTAGAAGAGAAACATGAATTAGACGTTCGTGGGAATGTTATGTAATTTTCACTCCAGAAAAGTGACATTTTATCAAAATGGATTTACCGCTATCTGGACCCATTTGATAAAGATATTCTGAAGAGAATCCGAACCGACAATCCTCATTGGTGCTAGCCAAGTTCTGATCTACCAAACATTCGATCTGTGTATCGCCTGTCATCAGGCCACAAGTCCCCACATAGCCCGACGAGTGAAACATGTGTTAACTGACATGCTTACCGTTCCAGCGGTCAAGTCACACGGTTTTCCGCTCATGGTTGATTCCGCTCGTGTCCATGCACGAAGGTTACTCGAACTATCACTGAATGCACACGTTTCTTTTTTCAAGTGGCATTGCGCACGCGCACGACGTCGCTTCAACAGAACCTCTTGAGCACCCAATTACGCGAATCACGAACACACGCCGACTAGGATAGATTCGAGTAACAGGATGCTTCGGGTCAGAGCACTGCAGTCGCTTGTACAATGACCACACGTACACACAAACACAGACACAGATAAATACGAACGTAGGAAAGGAGAAATGGACCACTCCACATACGTACAGTTGGTTTAACAAGAGTCGATCACGCACGTCCATCAAATGTGCCAACAACCTAATCATCATCGTGCTACTCGCGATCCCTATTATCGTTGTCCTCATCACCACCTTCGTCGCCTCCAGGGTGTGTGGGACAGCGAAGGAATTGGTCAGGACGACCAAAACGGGATACACACTGATCAGGAAGATCTGCGCTCTGAGTACGTCGATTATCCTCTGCCAACCTACCGACGAAATCCTAACAGAGAGAAATGACAACGGTAGTAGTCAATAGACCAGCCTTAGTTTCAAGATGGTTCAGTGAGTTCATATATGGATTAGGCCATGCGATAGAGTGGGGGGGGGGGGGATAACAACACATACAAATATAGGCACACAGATGGGTACTTCCAGCAATATCACCGTTGTACTTATATGACCTAAGGATGGAAAAGTCAGGATGCATGGGGAGTCTAAGTTTTGAAACGGGAATGTAAACAAAAGCATGTACACGGCGCATAAAAAACGATCCCATTGTTAAGAAAACAAAATTCAAGGTGCTGTGCTCACAAGAGTAAGAGGAATAAAAAAGATAATGGACGGTACATTAGCAGAAGCACAAAATGAACAGCGTTAGTATATCGCTTGCGAATATATTAGTCAAATCCTTAACAACGATAAGCACGCATGTACTTAGACGGATCTGGACATCATCACAATACACAAGGAGTTTACAGTTTATAACTAAGGAATGGAAGGATCTGAAATAAACATCAGCCGTTTAATAATGGTTTGTTAATAGCGCCAGGCTGATAAATAGGGGACGCATGGCAACAGTACGTTTAAACAAGGGATGCTTTTTAAGACGGCATTAAGTGGCCTTCGGAAAGGCAATCGCTTTATTGTGTGTGTGTGTGTGTGTAAACTCGGCTACGGTTTGCTAAACGGTATATTCAAAGTGATGGTGTCATTAACCTCAACAATACACAAACAGTCGACAAAGATGCTTAACTGTGGCATAACAACGAACCATAGGCTAAGGATCAAATAACTAGAAGTAATGAAACGTGTATATTGTAACCTACATAAGTAACCACAAGTGATCGGTATTATGGTTTCTACACTTCACAAACAGAGCGATAGCACAGCACTTTTGAAGTTTAATAATCTACTTATACGAGATGTAAACTTTTCTGGTCTAAGACCAGCAGCAACTTATAATACGACCTTCTTAATAAACGGTCCATGGCGAAAGGTGTTTTGATCTCGACTGCAACAGCTGATCCTACAAGTATATATATATATATATATATATATATATTATATATACAACTTCATAACAAATTCTGATTTGGATGCATTTGGTTCTGCAAGCGTTGCGGATCTGTGAGTACCGTACCAAGTTAAGTTTTGATTATTCTATTCGATAGACCAGTCGTTGACAGGATAACAAGTGGCATCTAGTCAGGGCACAAAAGCTAGTATCGCATGGCGTTACGCATTCTGAACAGTTCAGATCCGATAGAGCCATAAGTTGTGGTGACATGACTATATGGCGTTGCGATGTGTGCGGCCGTGAATGCGCTGGCCGCCTTGGATTAGTAGGTCACCAGCGTACTCATAGTGCACCGTCGGCGAAGAGACGACGAGTACGTTAGGCTCAGGTAGGTCATATCAGTATATCCATTCCATTCTGTTATGATTGCTTCGACCAAGACCATGGTCGTTTGGCAACTAATTCGCTCCTCTTTTCAGAAACTGGGTGTCTGCGGTCTTCTACCCATTCTTATCTTCAGCTTTGTTGGTGTATTGTATGATGAATTGGTTTGCCTGTTCTTTTCGTAGTCCAACTCTGATTTTTTTAAAATTCTTATCCTCTCTGGAATGCGGTAACATGCACTCGTATACTGAAATGCTTCTTCTCAGTTTAGATCTTGTCATTGCAGTCTTTCTCCGTTTATTTTCCGAGAGATAAAGGTTTCTCTTTCCTGCTAGCCAATTAACTGGTCAACCAGCATTGGCCGGTTGGACACAAATGCCTCACTCACACACCTACTGGTCT
>LOND01004647.1:4641-37056 GCA_014220965.1 Paragonimus kellicotti
ATATTTTTCTGCACTGCGATAGATACCTGGCGTTCAAACCATCAAATAGGGACTGGCTGAGAGGTATACCTCCCAGTGATCGGCAGACAGCTTGAGTTAATCTGTTTTCGTATACTGTTTCGTATGAACGCCACGCGACCTCAATCTAGTTGGAAGCAATGTAGTAGACTGAAAAGACTTTACTTCTGAAGATTCTCAGTGATAGAGTGGGACATGATACCCTTTTCTTACGCCGCTCCATATACACCGAAGATGAAAACAACCATATGATAGCGTCATTTCCAACCATTTCTAAGAGCAACGTTTTGTCGACCAGTATCTACCTGAAATCTTGCAAACAAGGAGAAATAGTACAAATATCGTATAGACAAGGAAGCTGGAAACGTTGTCATACATGTTTCACTATCAAATGTGTTAGTGTTCTTGTTGAAATACAGTGTCAACACTTGTATGGTCATATATTTCCATTTCGACCATATCTTCAAAACGCCGCAAATGAAGCACTCTCAGGCTATAGAATGACGTATTTCATCTCGAAAATTGCAATGAGCGCATTTATAAGACTTGAAAAAGTGAGCTAACGCCAATAACGGGTTATTTTCGCGAAAATGGTGGGAAATTTTCATCACCAAACCAGTACTTTTGGCACTTAATGATGTATCAGATCAAGCAAAAAAGAAACAAAAACAACATCAAACCGTTCCAAAGCACAGCACAGCGGCACCATACACAACGTACGCATCTGCTTTTGTCTGGTTGCTCCCCTGTGGCCAATCTGACATGGTTGAACCTACATCGACCAAAGTCGAAGTCAGCACAGCCCACCGGATCAAAACAACACACAAGCCTGACCACCACGCCAAGGTAGCAGAAAAGGTCAGTCCGTGATCAATAGCTACAAAATCACGTGAAAGTTTACAGCCATAATGCTGACGTTATTCAATGGGGTCTGTTTGCTTTGGTCACTGCTCACCGTAACCAGGCATGAGCTGGTTTGGCAACATGGTTACAAACCGTAGGTAGGTTTATGCAGTGAAATGTGCAACCAATATGTGTTAAAGCATGGACATTCATAGAAGCAGAATGGCTGAACAGGAAAGGAAACGAGCTTATTCGTTAAGACCTACGAAGTGACCAGCGACCGTGTGGCTTCTCTGAAGAATCCCGGCTGCAACCATGTTTTCCCGCTTGTTTGTTCTGTATGCATGATTCTGTGTACGCCTGCTATAGGAGGCCTGATATGAACTCAGTGCCACTTTCTTCAGTCGTGCAACTAATTGCACGCAACGAATGCTTGTCCTTTTCCCAACGACTCATACTATTCCATTCTTCAAGGTCGTTTACCCGACCTTTTCGAGCGTTGTTTAACGCACTCGAAGGTTCCACGCACTTTTCGCTTGGCGCGCTTTTGAGTGCCGCCGAGTGGGCTGGTAGCCCACCTCGCGCTTCTTTTCTTTCTTCTCTTGGTTGCTGCCGTTGGTCCCAGACTAGGCTAGAGCTAACTACTTATCATATTTCCAAACATTGCTGGAAATATACGGTTTGTTTCCAAACCCCACTGCGTTCTCTAGTTCGATGCCTGTTGGGACTACGTTTCGATTGCTCTTCAGGAAAGGCGTTTTAAATTGTTAAGAGGACGACGGTCTATTGCCTACTCATTTGCCAACTACAAGTATGGTTTTACACAATGATGTTTTTGCTGGACAGTCAGCCTACGCGCATTGCATATTCATAGCACCGGGTCCTTTGGTTGTGCGCATCGATCGCAGTAATATCCACATTCACATCACCATACTTCAGGCGTCCACTGGTTGATTTTGTGCTCAGTCCAAGTACCTTTAAAACACTGTAACCCTTCATGTATTCATGTGGACAACTTTTAAATCCGTCAGAGCCGGAGAATTTTCAATCCAGGAATAGATCTTTGAAGCCCTCCAATCAATCCATCACCTAAAGTGGGCAGTAGCATAAACTCGACTTTAAACTATTCGAATAGCCCCATGGGTTCATTAGAAGTAGAAGTTTCTTTGGGGAGTAGTCGGGTGTCGGTCAATCATCGGGCCAATTACATAACATTTTATATCATCATGGTTGTCAAGCGAGCAAAATCAAAAGCAATTAGTCACACAATTATGTCATGTGGTTGTGAATTGAGGGAAAATTAGGTGAAAAAGTTGACCTCCGAAAGTTTCGTGTCTGTAACGGAGGGCCATGGTAATCGCACGATCTTAACAAACTTCATGGAAGCACACAACTGTGGATCGCGCAACTGAATTCCTATCGCTTCCGCGGTTGCCCGAAGATTGACTTCGCGGGATTGACTTCTGGGCAAGCGGTAAACGGACTAGAAAGCCACTTCCGGTGAGACTTGGTGCCCTGAGTCAACAAGGTGCGCCAGAATTGCACTCGAAATGGACTTCACCTCGCCCTTAGTCAGCCATGTGGGGTGGTGCTCACGTATCCTCTGAGAAAGGCGCCTGGTTGTGCGACCGACGTAACCTGCTTCACAGGAGCATGTGAATGGGTGAGCTTACATTTACGCAACGTATCTTCGAGTTATACGTAGACTACCGGGTTGGATCCAAATGATATTCGCGGTTGTGCCGCGCTGTAGGTCTTCAGTTGCGCTACCTATTCTACGAATCACCAGGTCAGCCAACGCCTCGTCTTTGTAAACCAATTTATTCTCCGCAGATGGGAGCCCAAATTTCCGTTTTTCAGTTCCATACGTATATCAACCAAACTTACAGGGCAGGTGTTTTCTTTGAATGTCCGTCGTAAAGACAGAATTTCCGCCCCAATCATGTAATCAGTGCATATTATTTGTGTGCTGAACTACTAACGAGATTTCTCATCTGCCCGAGAAGTTCAGCATACTGGCCGTTCCAAGTCCCTTCCTGTGAATACCCTCTGAACTGAACCGTCTGCACGACGATTCAATGCCACATCCAGGAAGGATATTCGTCCATCTTTCTCGGCCTCAAGTGTAAAGTTGAGATTAGGGTGTGCTGTGTTCGCCTCAGCAAGTAGGCTATCCAGATCCACAGTTTCGTCAGCTATACAGAAGATATCGTCCACAAACCTTTTAAAAAAATTGTTCATGGTATTGGCAGATATCCTCATGGCAATGTTAGAAAGGACTACGTTTCCTGTAACTATTGGCAATGACGCTTTTTACTGAGGGTACGTGGGAGATATCATCTGTATCGTTGACGAAAACGTGGATCTGGATAGTCCATTCGCTTAGGCGAACACAACACGTTACTGTCAATTTTACACTTGAGGCTGACAAAGATGAACGAATAACACTCTTGAATGTGGCATTAAATCGCCGTTTGATCGTTACGAATAGTTTCCACTCGTTTGCTTTTGGTAGGTCCGTTCGTTTACATATTTGCGTATTTCTTATTTTTCCTTGACGCATGCTTAGGCAGTTGTTTTCTCCCTTCGTGTATACGTTGAAGATCTAACCATTTGCAAGTCGTCTTCACTCGGTTCCATTTGCTCATAACAGTGGGACCAATACCCAAAGTGTGAAAATTGATTTATACACGATGACAGCCCCTCCATCGGTATAAAAGCTCCAGTTGTCCTTCGATTTTGGAAGTCACCCCACTTCTCTAGTTTGTTTATTTGGAGGCGGCAACATTCGATGACGGAATTTCGTCCGATCGTGCAACATTCTGCTAGTTTTTGACCAGGCTTACAAGTGAGATCCCTACGCAGAATTGCGATGTTGTAGTGAACGAAGCGGCGGAATATAATTAGCAAAATTTGAATGTCGTTCTAAAGGGGAAAAGTCAAATTCGCGTAAATCCGTAAATGTATACATAATGTCAGAACATTACAATAAAAATTTCAGGCAAACAACCTGATGATCACGAAATGAAAGTAGAGAGAATCGATGAGAAAATGGAAACAACAAATTTACGCCAGAAGCATTATTTCAGCGAAGAAAACATTCAACATTTTTGCAGACACAGCAAGCTATAAGCGTTAGTCCACTTTTTCCAATCTTATCAATGCGTTCATTGTCGCTTCTGAATTGGAATTGTGGGGCACCGTCCCCTGAACAGGGGATCCTCAATTTCGCGGCGTTTCGAATGTATCCACGAGGTGGAAACTTTTGACCTCATGAAGTCGGTTTTGCATTTCAACAAGGTTTTCAATATGTCTGACAGTGAAACATATATGACAACGTTTCCAGCTCCTTATCTTTAAGATGTCAATACATTTTCTGCCCCATTGCAAGAATTCACATAGATACCGGTTGATGACAAGTTGTCCCTGGAAACAGTTGCAAATGACGGCAATTATGGCTTCTGCAGGTATCGGGCTTGGAGGTCGTTTTGGATCGTGCACCTGTGGATTAAATATTTTCCGAAATGTTAAAACAAAAATTTGAAGTCCAGTACATACGGTCCATCAATTGTAAGCAATCAGTGTTAATTGGAATATTGGAATACATCGGCAAGTTGCCAAAAGAACTGGTTTGGTGGGTAAAGCATTTCCCACCACTTCCGCGAACATAACCCAATATTAACGCTAGCTAATCTTCTCAAGTAATAAATGCATGGGAAGTCAATCATGCGAACGGCTGTTTCCGGTCATTTCCATCGGAATTTTACAATTACATAGGATACATTCGTTTTATATAGGGGAAATTAGAGCAAGTCAAGTAGTCCACCAGAATCGTAGACATGAGGCAGATCACGGCTTACTGGAGGATGGATGCGTTCATTGCAATTTCGAGATGAAGTACGTCATCCCATAACTTGAGTGTGCTTAATTTTGCCGCGTTTTGAAGATATCGTCGAAATGGAAATATACGACCATACGATGTTGGCATTGCATTTCAACAAGAATACGGAACACATTTGATATTGAAACGCGTATGACAACGTTTCCAGCTTCTCTGTTTACACGACATTTATACTATTTTCATTGTTCTGCTGGATTTTAGGTAGATAGTAGTGAAGAAAGCGCTGTTCCCAGAAATGATTGAAGATGACAGTATGATATGGATATTTCCACCTTCGATGTATAAAGAACAGCGCGAGAAATAGGATAATCCCACTCTATCACCGAGAATCTTCAGAAGTAAATTCTGTTCACTCTACTGCATTGTTTTCAACTAGATTGAGGTCGCGTGACGTTCATACGAAACGGTATACGGAAACAGATGAACTCAAGTTGCCTGCCGATCATTGGGAGGTGTATCGTTTATCCAGTCACTACTTGATGTCTGGAAGGCCAATTATCTGTCGTGGTACAGAGAAGTATTCCAGTCAACATGGCAATCGACGGAACCAAAGAAGATAATTTGCATGTACCCAAAACGCTCCAGTTACAAGCTTCTCATCACTTTCCGTATGTGTTCGTTCTCCATGTTGCTCGTGGTAAACGCTGCTTAAAGGGAGCAGCAATTAATGCGAACGCGTATCACATTTTTGGACTTTGTTCATAGTTTGAGTCAACCGGACGGAGCAACTACTAGTGTGATTGCTCCTGACACTTAAACCTTCTGATCGATACGCGATACCGTATGTTAATGGATTCCAGCACTGGGCTAAACGTACCTTGTACGTACGCATCAGCTACGATCCCAACACACATATGTGTCCAAACTGCAGCCGCTAAGCAATTTGTGAACTCTCCCAGTTAGCTTTCACAACTTGTCCTCACATTGAACGACATCCGAACAGTGAACCCTAATTTCATACATCACGCTCATGTTAGCGCGACCTCGCCAGGTGGCTCTTGAAAAGCCAAAACTCACCATGACAGAATTCGAGCACATGCTTAAACTCAGAATACTACGCCCTTCCGAGAGTCTGTGGACCCGGATGTTGCATTCGATCCCCAAGTTGTCAGGTGCTGGACGTCCAAGCGGTGATTATCGCCGACTCAAAAAACCAACCGTTTCTGACAGACACCTGATTCCGCGCATACAATATTCAACTGCTTGCTTATACGAAAAACAACTTTGGGTAAAATTACTTCAGTACACGCTTGTTATCATATTCCGTTAGTTAAAAAAGGTGTACCTGAATACGGGGTTGTCACTTCTTTGGGCCCTTTTGAGTTTCTTCGAATGTCATTCGTTTTCAGCAACAAGCTCAGACTTTTCACCGCTTTATTCAAAAAGTAATACGCTCTCTGGACTTTGTCTGCCATATCTAGATGTTACTTTGGTTGCTAATTCTTCGTAAGGGAAACGCTTTACGAACCTTCCCGTCCCGCTGGAGCGTTTGACCCAGAATGAGTCAGAGTCAGCTTCATCAGGTGCGAACTAAGTAAGGCCACAACAGAGTTTCTGGGTCACCAGATATCAGAAAATGGAAGCCCTGCACTAACTGGCAAAGTCAACGCCAGTACCTCCAGCCAAATTCCTTTGGGCAACCTCATCGTCTTAGCGGTCTGGTCAACTACTACGGACCATTCGTACCGCACTGTGACCAATCTTATAGGCTACAGGCACCTCGTTCATCGGGCCTAATGGCGCAGTCGCCGATTTAACTCTTCTTGCTCAACGCACTGCTGTCACTGGTGTCAATGCTGCGTTACAACAGTTTGTTGGGAAGCAACGGTTAACTTTAGACCTCTTCCGGCAACCCCGACAAATCGTGGGATGCCGATGGAGCACGTTTAGTAGAGAGTTGTTATTCAGCAATTCAGACATCCGCCACTTTCACCATTCGGTGGAAGGCGTGACCCCTGCGGTTTACACCAAACACAAGTTTGTATATTCTTTAAACACTTCATCGGACTGGCATTTCCAACATTCGGTGGAAGGCGTGACCCCTGCGGTTTACACCAAACACAAGTTTGTATATTCTTTAAACACTTCATCGGACTGGCATTTCCAAAAGGAGGTTGGGGCACCTGGGCTATATCTTACCATTTACGACCGACATACGACACATCTCAGATACCAAACATACTGTCGCGGACGCTTTTGCACGATTTTATAACATCAGCGCATCTGCTCACAATGGTGTTGATATGGCAGCCACGGTTGACATGTAAGCTAGTGTTCCTGGGACCAAGAACCCCCGTCAAAAGAGGTCCCTCACAATTCAACCCGCACTTTCGATACCTCTGGAAGGAATAATCCTCTGCGAGAATTCCCAGAGCAGTCCTCACCCTGTAATGGCTGCTTTTTTCGCCGCATAGCGTTCGATGCGCTGCAAAATTTGTTTATCCCTCGCATGCGCGCTTCATTTAGGTTTGTCAGCCGATGTTTTGTATGGCCTTGAGTAAGCTACATCAGCAACTAAAGCCGTTCTCTTCGCCACTATCAACGTTCCAGAATCCGCCAGCATACAAAGAGTTCCCTGGACATTTCTTCTTTGTCCAATGCAAGTTTCCACAATGTACACGTTGGTTTGGTGGGCCAACTGGATACCTTCAAACGGCTGTGAAGGCCACTTCACAAGGTGATCCGCAGCTGTATCGCTATTCAAACGCATCTCAGAATAGGTAGCCAGCGCTTTCCTCATATGCTGGTGGAGCAGTTTGTTTTCCTGTAGTGTTGATCACAGGTCGTGGACCACGGTTTGAAAGGCGTTCTACGGTCCTCTTAAGTAAGTTAGAGCGCAAGCACGTTCGCATTGCCGTTTACCATCCGTCACCAAACGGGATGACTGAGCACATCATCGCTAACTAAAAGCCGCTCTTAGTGCGCGAACCGATCTCTCGAGGAAAGAGGCACTTCCGTTAGTTCTTTCAAGCCTGCAGAACACGATTAAGGAGGACATAAGCACCACTGCAGCCGAACTAATTTTGGTTTTACCTTTGGACTATCTGCTGAATTCGCCACATTCACATCTTCGGCAACGTACGATGACGGCAGCCACACAGCTCGTTCGGGCTGCGTGTAATCGGTAGACCAAAGATATCTCTGTAATCCTTGCGATAAAAATGTTTCTCAGGTCACCGGAGTTATAATTTCGTTGAACGTTTCAGTTCCTGAAATCGTGGAATTCTGTTGCTGGAAAATTTTTTGTTTTAATCTTCCGAAGACGTAAGCAAGGAGTGTGCGGTAGTTTAATGGCATAGGGATTAATGGAAAAATAACAAAAATTTGCATTTCACGTTATTTAGGAAAATTAATGGTGGAATATAATGAAATCGATGTCATAGACGTGGAAACATGCTTTTATTTAAATCTGAATGTAATTAGGCAGGAAAACGTGATTATACTTCCGACGATTGAACCGTTGTTGGATCATGAGGACTACGCTTTTTATAAAGCTGCGAACGTAAGATACGTCATGAAACATATTGCAACGTAGGATTATGCGCAAAAACTGGACAAGTCAGTGGTATTTTCTTAGTTATATTCGGCATGCATAACCGTCGGTTGCTACCACTATTGCAAATTTTCCATGGAATCATGACGTACGCTGGAATGCCGACGAGGTGATCTGCTGAACGAGCAACATCATGAAGCACTTCTCGCTTGAAAGGTTACCACAGTTTCATGCAACACTCTTAGCTACGAGTGAAGGCAAACAGTACTCCATGCTTAACACTTATAACCGCTCCATCCATCTTGTCCTACCTTACTAGTTTTGCCAAAACAGTGCTATATGCTGAAACGCAGTGATCGTCTGAAGTCACTGAGAACGAACACATGGGATATCGACGTGAATTATGTATTTGAAGTCTGTGGAAATTGGTACATACTAACTCCACCTTCATTCAGCACACGATGTAGCCGTTGGTTTTCACGCGTTCTGCGTGTCTTTCCGGATGACTGATGCCCTGTATCACATACAGTCGTAACCATCTCGTTCATCACATCTGATATCTGCAAGAAAACTGTGTACGCATATGTGAATGAACTCACTTTCTTCAATTATATCAACAGGATAATTGCTCCAGGTTATGTTGATTCGCGCTTTCTTCGGCTTGTGTGTAACCAGTACACTGTCAGCGGGCCCGTCTAAATCGATATCCGTTGTGGTGGTGCGCGGGACTTGGTTTCTAACCAGGGAAGTGCCATCATCATCATCATATCAGCCATGAGCCTGACCAAAGGTACTGTGGCTCGGGCTGCCGCTCACCTCAACAGTGACGTGGAATATCCTAGAAGAAAACGTTACTAAGAAGGTTGAAAATTAATAGAAGTCTAAGCAAAGAACTAGAAATGGTATGGATGCAGGTACGCCATTGACTGCGACACGCCGCCATCTCGGATAGCGTCTCTAACCAGCGGTTTGAGTGATCACGAGGACCCCATCCAGGCAGGCGACACCTACCCACTTTACTCAGTGGAGCAGTCAGGGTTCTCATATTTCGTGACCACGTTGTCGCTTGACCACCACGTGGTTTCACCCAACTGTTGGTGGTCTCAGTATATAATGCCCGGTACGGTAAACGATCAGCTGGCATACGGAGTACGTGACCTAACCATCGCAGGCTGTGCAATGTGAGTAGTTGAACAACTGATCGCGCATCCCGAGCGTTTCGGTATACGCGACGGCGGTCTGCCGCACCGCTCACGCGATCAGTCCACTTAATGTGGGTTACGTGCAATAAAGAAAGTAGGAGTGGAAATGCCCCAGTCTTGAAGTAACACTTTTTGAAGGTGCGAAGCGCATTCCATACAAACCAGCCCGGTCACTCACCTTGTTCAGCATGGTCTGCATGTCTTCGGCAGAGGGGCTAAGTAAGACAATGTCGTCCACATACTGCAGATCTAGGATCACTTCTGCTTCCGACGGAGGGCCGTCTGGAACGCAACAACTGACCATTCGGGTCCCGTCGTCCACATGGTCTGGTTGAGGCCAACTGAACTGTCTTCGAAATGTTCAGCCCACCTGTCAAGTCGACGCGATTGATTGGTGATAAGTGAACCATCTTTTTCACATATGGTCTCACTTACACCGACTCGACGACCAGTTTGCACTGGCTGAAGTGGAGGGAACTGACAAAATTAACAATTCGAAACGTGCACCTACCAGGTGACTGAGGTCGAAGCTGCTTGCCACAGAATGGACACTCGTTTATGTCCGCCATTTGGATGCATTCAGAGTGAAAAATCAGCTGATCGGCATCACAGCGATAGCTGTCCATCTGTACCGGGTCACCGCAGTGTCCACATGGCAATCCTGTTTCCGGCTTCTTCACCCATCTCGGTTGCATACTGCTTGTAGACGAGCCAGTGGGGAAGTCGTACAAAGGTAAGCCAGTCTTAGCACGTTCCACTATTTTACTGGCAAATGCAATGATGCTGTTAAACACGTCACCGCCGTGCGGCTGCTGCAGTCATGCAGTTTTTCAAGTACATTATGCAGGGCTTTATAGTGACGGTCGAAGTTGGCTGCAGCAAGAGGCCGAAGCTGCGGGCCCACCAACCGTCGAATTGGCAGATTGTACTCCGCCAGCCACCGCTCATGAATGGGGACTCGACCTTTGTAAACGGAAATGAAAACTACAAAACGCCTTACCGTAGGGGTAGAAGTGTTTCCGAAACACTGACAGAATGTGAATGCAAGGAAGCCACATCGAACGGTAAAAAGTACACTCACATGTGCCCTGCACGCTATCCACGACGAAAGCGTCGCCATCATGTTGCACACGAAGCTGCAATGTTCAAGGTGATTACTAGAGAATCGCTTACCTCGCACTCAGATACTGTTTCGAAATGGAGTCGTGGAGTCCGTCCGTTCAGATGTTTTGGACAAGATGGCTTGCGAACGTGGTCATTCTGTGAAGAATGTTCTTGACGTACCAGTCTACATCGACAACTTCATGACGGTCGCATTCGTACGTCGTTTGTATTTCGTACTCCCGCATCAGCCACTTGCTGTGGATCCATATTTTTGAATGGCAACGGCTAGGAAATCCCTTGGGTGCGTCCTCTTCTTCAACCGTCCGTTTGCATTCTCCAGCCTATTATTCGTACGATTGCCAAAGTGGACAACATCGCTTCGCGCATGAATGGCCCACTTGAGCTTGATGTACAGCCAATGACAACAAATAATTCAGAAATTCTTATCCGTTCGGCGGATGATATGTAAGTCACGTTTGAACCTACGGTATACGGTGTAAAGGTGCAGCTTATTCTTTTCCTTCATTGTCTACCGTAGCCATTCGGTGGAAGAGATAACGACTGCGGAAAGAGTTCGTCTTTAACGAAAATGACAAACAAATGTTACCCACTTACACGCTTACGTACGGCGTACATGAGAGTAACACAACACTCGAAATCCCGTATTGGTTGGACAATTCGCGAGGTCTGTGAAATTCCGTCAATTTTGAGAACATAACGAAGTCCAGTTCAGAGGACCGCCCATTTCCCCGCAAAAGTAGAGGCTTTCTGATCGTTCCTCATCGCGACAAAATTTTCTGCACATTTTTCCGGAACCATCTGCATCAAATAATGGCGGAATTCTTCGACCGGCCACTTTCTCCATCCTCAGATGACGGATTTCTGGCATGACCTTGACCATTAGGTCAGTGTTAACCTTGTGAAGCAAAAATTGATGTAACTACTCAGCATTTTCATTGAACATGGGAAAATTTTGAAACTATCATTTTAGACGCGTGTGTCCCAGATGCTTTTTCATAAACTTGGATTTTTCTCTCTTGCTATGTCTGTTTCGTTATATTATTCACGAAACTGGTGTATTGTACAATTATTAATTATGTGTATGGAGTGCATTTATGCATGTAGCGATAAAATGTGTACATTGATCACGCTCATCTGAGCGTGTTTCTCACAGATGCGTTGAGAAATATACCATTATTATTATTATTATTACCATGTCGCAGCCGAACACCACATGGGCTGCTCTCATTTGCGCGGCCATCTTATCCATGACAAACGTCTTCACCACAATGTGCTCGCCCATCATTTCTCGAAAAATTTCGAACAGCCTACGTAGTGAAGCATACTTCTCACTACGAACGTACCCGTACATCACGGGTCGGCCGTGTCCCATACCATCCCGCATGGTGCGCACCACACCTATCGCACTTAATCACCGACAGAACTTCCTCAAGGTTCTCTGATGTTCCGTTACCATTGTTACATAACAAACTCACTGGACATTGCAGGCTTTAACTTGCGGCGGATGTTTCCAACGTCAGCGGTTGTGATAAACTTTCCGTAAACATCCGCTACGTACTGCTTAATGTCAGCAGCTGGTGTATTGCACTGGAACAGGCTCCTTCATTCGTTCAATTCACTGGCGGTGAGTCCCCAAATTGCAGGATGGGATTCGTATGGCAGACGATTGAGGGGTGGTTGTGCTCTAGCTCGAAAGAGCACACAACCAGACAGGCATTTCGTCGGACCACATGAAATCGTGACCTGCAACATGTGTCGCGAGAACTGATTTGTTAAAACTAACAACAGTTAACCCACTAGACACGTCGCACACCCTGCATACACTCCTACGCCTTTTATACTTCGTACAACGATAATGAATCTGCACGGTTTTCAGGGAACCATGCAACCTTACCTTATCGTACTTCAGAACCGTTTTCGACCTACGGCTCGTCCCACGAACGTAAATAACGCCCACCTCCTCCATGTACCTCTGAAGGCACTCCTGGAACTGTGAGAAGGTGCGAAATTCACGGTTCTCAAACATCGCCTTGAAAGTCGCAATATAATCCATTTCCTGCAAATAAAAATTAAGAAAATCATAAATGCATGAAAAAATGAAAAATAAATGTAAAAATTACTTGAACATCCTTGTGTTAACATTCTCACACGCAACCAACCACAACAGCAGCCATACCGAATTTCGAAACGATATACCATAAGGTCGTTTTCAATTAACGGTCAGTTAAAACAACACATGAGTTCATGACGCAGATTTTGGTGATTTTAATTTCTGCACCAGATACCAAGCTCATTCAGCGGTTTTTGTCGAAAAAATATTTTTCCCAACTACGACAACTGAAAAAATCAAGGTCTACGACTAGCATTCAAAGCTCGTTCGGCACATCAAATGCGAAAGCTACTCCATGTACAGCCATAAGAGCGATAACTTGATGTGCATGCTGATGCTGAACTGACCCCCTGCACTCGTACTTGCGGATAGTCAGCGTCAACCTCTGCAACTCCCATACGTCGGCCCCTGCGGCGTACTCGCAAAGGATACGTAAATTTTTGCCGTTGACGGCAACCGTGAACACGACGTACTTTTGTCGGTGGGCTGAAACCAGCAATCGTGAACGAATCATCTGCGGCACCTCCTCGACCGACGAGTGACAGTCCTCGCCTAGAACCTTCAGCGGCAACAAAACGCGCTTCATCCCCGGAACTTCTTACGGTTGTCGACACTACCGTAATCTCCACCACTGACCTCTATATAATGATCGCCCCGATAGAAAGCCTCAAAACTCGTACGTTTCTCGGAATGTATTACCATTTTTAATTTTTTTGAATGACGCTTTCTCTACAACATATAGGCATGTTCGTGCGCGTCGCATTGTGCACCTCCCAACTCATCCCTTTCTGAGCTACTGTCTTCCTGGGCTTGGCGGTCCCCCAAAACGTTTATCTGCACATATTATCGGTTACTGAGTTAGTCGATATTTAACATGTGAAAAACAAAACAACAAACTTCTGTCTTCCATCCGACATTACTTCGAAGTTATCTGATGCATCACTAGGTGCACAACCCGAACGACGTTGTCCAGGATCGGGATTACTCCTTTCAAGATCTTTTCCAAGATCGTAGGAAAAAGAGAAATGCGAAGGCAGTAACATTAAATTTGCAACGTCTACGAAGTCGAGGGCTGTTACAGTGATGGATTACTTCTCAACACACCCGTGAGAAACGAGCTCGAATGGGCGCGATCAGTGCACTCAATACAAGTCGACACAATTAGTGATAGCGCGACACGCCAATTATGTGAGTAAGCTGGTAGAAGAGACACAAGGAGATAAGAAAAATCCAGCTGATGGAAACTTTTGACGCACAAGCCTCTAAAAGTATGATCCTCATATCCTCAGAAGGCTGTGTTGTTACACCAATTCACAATATACAAGATGATGTTTGACCCAATAGTCATGGTCATGTCAGAAAAAGGTTACCTGAAGATAGCGAAAATTGGTTGTCGAAGGATCTAACCATTACTTGACGTAAATGGCACCTGAAAAATGTGCACAAAATTTTGTCGGGATGACAGAGACAAGAAATTTTGGACACTTGCAGGAATAATAGACGGACATCTGAACAGCAATTTTTCTAGTTGTTGAAAAACGACGTAAGGTTGCAAGTCTTATGAATCTTTCAAACAAAAAAAGGATTTTGGAGACAGAAATTTGTGGAATATTTTCTCGCGTTACATATATATTTGTAAAATGAAGGACTACACACAAAATTACGTGACAACCGGGGGGAATATAAAGTGGCCGTGTTAAATCGCTCCTGGCGATTTAGGGTAATTCACTCAGTAACGCGTATTCGACAATTCCAATAACGCTTATTCAGACGGGACTATCTTCCAAGTCCAGAAAACGTCAGAAAAAGTATTGGAATTTATACGGTACTGTTTAATAAAATTACAACAAAGGTACTATCTCACCTTGAATGTGAATCAACCGGGTACACAAATTATCCAGCAAAGGAGTACAAAATGGAGCAACTAAGCACGTGTTCACAAACGGCCACCAGTCAACGGGAAATGACCTCATTAAAACAATCGGGTACAGATGAAGATGAAAACGTGTCAAACAATACCAAGAAGGAAGTTTTAACAGACAATGACAGTTATAAAATGTAAGAAAGTAAACCTTTTATGTGCAGTTATGGTACAAAATGTCATGATTGTTTACTGCACACAATAAAGACAACTAAAGGCAAATTAAGGATCGGCCCTTTACAAACAAACCAAACATACCTCAACGGATTCATCGTTCCGCATCATACCAGACAAAAGACGACAAACGTACCAGACGAACTTCAACAGATCCAACAGGCCGTGTGGACTATGACAAATAATGGAACCTTCAGTTTTTTGTCAAAACTTTCATGCAGAATTAATAATTCTGCATCAACTAGTAAAATATATAGCATTAGCAAACAGTTGTCATTATATAGCACCAATAGAGATCGACTAAAAGCTTTTTCTGATATTCCATTACTACTGAATTTCGATATCCATTTGCCCTGTACTGTCGATATATAGATTGCGATGGGTGTTTAACGACGCCGGAAGGTTGTTTGGTGGTCCAATGGGAGGGTTGAGAGCAGGGTAAGAGACACAAAGAATGACGCGTGGTGTCTGTATAATCATGTGGGATCCACAGGTTAGGCACTTTTTTTGTTTTTTTTTCCTACATTTGCGACGTGCACAACTTTTGCATATTAGTCAATAACCGTGTATAGCTTGCCACCACTGAGTAGGATGTGGGTGCGTACCGAAATGTTCAGAATATTACCATCCAGCCTATATATATGGAGACTTGTGTGCGTTGACCATAAGCATATCTTCTTGTTTGTGTGCACGATTCCAAATCTAATCATGTACAAGGTTTATCTTGACGGTGTCATTATAAAGCTTCCAAATATAAACCAATATCCCAGTTGGTGAAATTAACAGCTTGCGCCACGTCGAAAGGTACGTAGCCTAATATCTAGCAGTGCAGATGGTTTTCATTCAGATGGGATTATTTTCACTTCCAATTATATCATCCTGAAGCAGGCACAATTTGAGAATAAACGTGACTTTTTTGAAGTCAGGAGATTTATCGAGCTCCGTTCAGATTGATGTGCACTCTTTCTGTCTCTAATTTCATTTGAGAGTCTGTTCCAAATATAGGACTATTTCGCTGGAAAGGAAAATTTAACGCAGTTTACTCGAGCTTCGAAAACAACCAGAGTAAGCTATTTGTTTTCGTGGTTATACGTTGAGCTATGTTGTAAGCGGATGTTAGTGAACTTATTGCTATAAACTATATTGTAGTCACCTGTGAGGACCCCGGCCTGCCTGCTGTAAGATTTTTAAAATTTTTCAAAAATCCTGGTTCGCACTGCACAAAGGATCGTAAGGATCTACGTCTGCCGTCTGCTTGCTGCATACAATTACGTTCGTATGTTTGTTGGCCTGTGCGCGTCAATGGCGCCAAATACACACTTCCAGATTGCTCGCGCGATCGATGGTCGGATCCTCAACCTCCCTAGGTACCTTCGCGTATCAGGTGTCGTTTAGCGCTGATTGAGACCTATTGTAATTATCGTATAATATACGTTCGGTCTCAGCAATTATTTGTATTCTCATTTTGCATCTGGTATTCACTGTGTATACTTAGGAAAGCGCTCATGTGGCGCACGCATGCACCATAATATGATATATGAATGAAGGATTCAGCTTGAGTCGCCGTAGCCAAAGAGGACCGAGTGCATTCGTCTGGTAACCCTTTCTCTGTAGCTCAGAGAAGATAGATAACCCAGTAAAATGTTCTTGAATGCATTTTCGAGACTTCCGGAACCAGACAGGTGGCTATATACGAACGTGCAGTATATGAATTGGGGGTCTCGGACATATTCACTAAGAGTGCAGTCGAGCATTGGTGTCCGACAAACTCGCGCAACTATGTTAGATTCATTGGCTGAAAATTTCTCCAGCCAGTTTTGATCCCGAGACTCCAGTGACAAACACTTCGCGTATTATCTGAGCAAGAATTAAGATCGCCGGAAGGAAATATGTAGACAAGTTTGATGTCATCAATGGGTAGGAAGAGCTTGCGACGCGTGATAGCTTGACATATGCAGTTTATGTTCACAAGAGGAGTTTGTGTTACCTGGATGCTTCCTCTAATCATTCCACTGGTGACTGCACTAGACGATGAGCACGTTTGTTCTTTTCCCACTGTTTGTGTGCAGCCCTTAATGCATGAAGCAAGCCGGCTAATCAATGTATCGGGTATACCGAAAGGTGCCATTTTGACCAAAGGCCATTTGCGTGTCCAAACATAGTAACAAGTGCGGCACCAGAATCAGCGGAGTTTGTAACGTTAATGAAACTCAATCTGGCACGTCATGCAGGAGCGTTCGTTGAGGAACTCATGCTGGGAGTAGCCGATTAGACTATACGATAATGAGAATCCAACCATGTGACATTCTATGAGTTTTCCCGGCACCCTAAGACAATTTGAGATACGGTTAATGATGTGATAAATGTCAACGTTATGTCGCGAAACACTTCATAGTGGGTTATAGCAATAAAAGTTTTCCACTTAGGAAGGAAAAGAGGCAGATTTTGAGGAAGGAGTGTAATGTTCAAGCAAAATGAAAGGAAAGTTCCCCTCCTCATGTTTGAGAGCAACAAGGTGGTTACCGTCAAGACCAGGACGATGAGAGGGTTTGACAATATCTAATTTTCAGCTTATGTCCGCAGAACCAACAGGAACGTGGCTGACGTTTAAACTTGTGTTTGCAGGAAGACGTGGAAGCAATATGTTTTCTTCCGTGCTGAATGAAATAGCAAACGATGAGTCGAAAACCTCGCACGTTGTAACAGGATCACCAGTGGCAGTGTTATCTAGTTTCTTATTGCTTAGGTGGAGAATTTTGGTTCTATACTCCATAGTATTGAACATATTGCGCATTTGCACAGTAAGAGAGGAATCGTGTTTCCCGTTGCTGTGATTTGAAAACTTTCAACATACCTTGCTTCTTTGGAGTAATAGTTCTGCATTTATCACGCAAATTACGGCGTCCTGATTGTTTTAGGACTGAGGGGTTCATGTAAAACCTGAAGTGTTCATTAAATACTTTGGTGACAGTATAAGGATCAGAGGTCAGAAAAAATGTGTTCCATTCCAAGGACCAAAGCAAACCGGCGAACATTTTCCAGTGGACGAATTTAATATAATGGTCATATATGAAGACCAACTTTTACAGCTTTTAAGTCAAACTTGAAGTTGACTTCGTTGTGGCAACTTCCTGGAAATTTTTCAAAGACGGATAAAATAGCAGAGGAGATACCTGCTGTAAAGATGAGATCAAAAGAGTTATCTAGCTCACTGAGTACTAAAATACGTTGACGCCATCTATTCATTTGTATGCATGTGAGCAATTCAGCTTGAATTTGCAGGAGCTCTGAAAGAGGTCCAAGAGAAACGTGGCATGTTGAAATCTTCTTCAAGTAGTTTTTATTGCGATGCGATTGTAGATATATGCTTAAGCCGGGCAATGAGGTTTGTGATTCCGCTACGATGTGCGTAAGACGTTCTGTAGACGCATACTAGGTGTTACTCAAAGTATGCAGTTGATACAAACATCCCCAAGAAGCCAGAAGTCGTGCCTGGCAATGGCTCGTACAGCATGATTGCGGAATACTGTTTGTTCACGTAAATCAAACTTCCTCCACCTCTCATAGTTATGCAATTTTTACGGAACATCTGACAACCTATGACATTTAGCTGCGTCTCTGAAGTCTAAGGGGCCCATCAAATTTCGGCGGACGGAATAATAGAAGAATTATATGAGAAGACAGGTCTAAAAATGCGCATCGTATCAACTAACGAGCGTGCATTCAGAGGCACTAAGTTTAGTGACAATTTCTTATTCGACGTAAATTTTGGGTCTTTGAAAATACCTAAAACAGAGCCGTCTTCACCATTCAAATAATCCGGTGGAGTCGCTTGATCTGGCGCCTTTAAAATGTGCTAAGTAGTGACTGGTTGGGTGTTACCTGCGTCTGAGTCCTTGGTGAGAAATGGTGGAAAAGCGTCAACAGGGTAAGATTAGGTTGCGCAACTATGGGGGTGGACCTGGTAAGGGAGGTTTGGACGGCATGTGATTCACTAAAACTGGAAAGGTTGAAATCGGTCCATCATCGCCACGTGCGCGTTGTCAACATAGAGATAGCGGGCTACGTCCAGGTGATCATTCATTTTGTAGTGGATATTCATGCTGAAAGTGGTAATGGATGTACGACGGGCCGCTCTGGAGAGTAACGTTGAGGCTCTTGTTGAGCCACGCACTGAAGGGTACTTCACGTGGTTGGACAAAAGACTTAGAATTTGACGTTGGTAATAGATACGTTTTCATTTGGTGCTTGTGGTATTGGGTTTTATTGCTTGTTTTTGCCTTACGAATCCGGATGCTTACACTCGGTCTACTTGTATGGTAGTGAGGTGAGAATGGTTTGTTGTCACACATTTTCTACTGGCGGTCCGTTTTTGGGTTTAATTAAGACGTGTTTAAAGCTGAAACGCCGGTGTCTCCGACCAATAGGCGGGCGAAATCTTACTTTGTTTGATTCAGTTGCCGCGGGGCTAGATTGAGAGCATGACGGTTCTTTTTGTTTCGCGCGGATTGGCTAAAATCTTGATGTGCTGTTTGGTTCAATTTGAGCCCAGTTTCGTACATGTTCCAGTTCGCCTGCTGCCCCTAATTTAGCCAGGTTGTCGGTAATATCACGATTCACTGTGTCACGTTTGCTGCTTAACAGAATGAAAGGACGGTTTATAGCGATGGCAACAACATCAACGTGAGGAGATACAAAGCAGTCACTCCATCGTAAGGCGTTGCGTAAATAAACGTGTGTACTATAAGTTCTCGCGGTCAATAAGTCTGTCAATTCAAATGGTTATCAATCGATCGATCGATAGACACGCACTCAACGTGTATGGAACAGTCAATGACACAGTGCTAGATCATTCAAAACAACGAATTTAATCTCCACTCCTGTGACTTTGGCAATGTCAGTAGGATTGTCGGTTAACCCTAATGTGGCGCGGATAGGGAGGTAATACGATCAATGGGACCCAATTCAACATCATTGGACACCTATGCAGTCTGCTTGGACTCGTACTGGACGATGCGCCTAGGAACCAGGGTATTGCTTACCAAGAGACCTTGGCAATCCTTTTCAAAAGAAGTTCCGTCCTGCAAAACCTCGTCAGTTTAAACGACGCTTTGGATTGGATTCTGGCACTCACTCAATTGTCTTGCAATAATTTAATCCTGGAATTTGAATAAAATTGGGCACTAAATTCGTCTGTTGTTCAATGGAGACGAGTACACGTGCAGGACGATGGATCAATGTCAGGAACTTTTGAAAGTATCCTTCTAATGCTGTCTACCTGCAACGTGCATGGTAAGTCGAATACGAAGACATTGTTCAAGCATTTTTGAGCATTGTTTAAGCCTTCTGTCACCATCGCGTTAACGAACGTGTGTGCGCCTCAAATATTACCCATATTTGGAGGTTTGGGCACGTTTAGTGTGTATGATAAGAAGAACAATTTCTGCGCCGTAGATCCTGCTCAACTATTCGCCGGATTCTGACGTATTCTGTCCCCCATCGTGCAAGCCGTTTTAGATCTTCATCCTTCGACGGTATTTACATCTGGAAACGACGAATATTATTGTCGGTGGATTGCAGCGCTTTTCCCGTCGTCACCTTCAACTAAGTTAGCTACTGAATGGACGCTAGAACCCCGTATTGACCCAACGATTTGCGAGATTATCAACTTTTGTACGTTTTCGAACGATCCATGTGATCCTGCGCTGAAGTCTGCCCCATCGTTCAACATATTTTGGAAGTTTCCACTCTCCCTTCCCCAAGCCGATAGATTTCGGAAATTCCCCCACGTTATTCACATCAAGTAACGGTGAAATCCTTGGAAGATACACTTGCCCGTATTTTCCGACGTGACCTTGAAATAGTTGAAACATCGGCTTTAACATTACCTTGTAAAAGTTAAATTGATTTTGCATTCCACCTTTTGAAGTGGGTCTGTGGAACAAGCGAACTATCTTCTTCCCTGGTGCGTGCATCAAACGTTTGTAAACTGCAACCAATTTCTCTCTGATTACGCTTTCTTTTGTCAACAGATTTCATGTTTGTCTTACTATGTAACTATTCCTTACTATAGAGCTATCCATACAGTATTGTGTAGAGTTCGGTATTTCGCTTCATTTTTATATATAGTCTACAGCACTTGTTCTTGTACAAAGTGAACACCACTTGTTTGAATTGATTCTACTTAGCAATACACTTTTGGTGCGCGCGTCTCGTCTCCTTGGTGCTCCTGTTCCGCGTAGATCGGGATTGCCTATAGTGAGCTATTCAGCGACTGTATTTTGAGTTAAACTTTCACCTTAATATCTTTGTAAATGGCCGGTCGCGTACAAAATAGTCAGCCTATTGAATGACTTTTAGTACAAGTATTGCCAAAATTTTGCTTGCTTTGCAGTCTCCCCCTCATAGTTCTCCTCAGAATTATTGGTATTTTTACTCTCTCATTTTTCTCTCTTCCATTAATATGCCTTCTGATAGTGAACAGGAAACAACTGCCTCAGGAGAACACTGTCATTTTTAATTCTCCTGAAGTTGGCAGTGGATACCTAGGTCTGTGATTCGCACAAATTGAAGTTATTTTCGACTTTCGGCGAATCCACTCACAGCACATGTATAATTACGTCGTCTTAAATTTACCTGAGGCCGTGGCTGCGTAAGTTTAGGATAAAATCAGTCCGCGTTCAGCTGAAAACTCTTACGTCGTCACCAAATTGGTCATTATTAGCAGGAAGGCAGCTTCTGAGGGGGACAACCTCTGCAAGCTTGTTGTCGGTATCGAACTTCCAGACCGTACTCCTTCATAGTTGCTTCAACACATGATACAGCTGTCAGACAAGCTGATTGCCAACGAACCCGTGTTGCGCGAGTTGTCCACAGAACCTCCCACGCGAGCTCCATCACACATTGGCCGTTTTGGATGAATACACACCGTTGACTGAATCAGCAGAGCTAGCTAACAAGGTGCACTACATTTATGCTCCTCAGTATATAGCTCAACTGCAGGCGTCTTGCAGCCGCGACACCCTCCAACAGGACGTCTCAAACCTGAGAGAGCAGTTTTCACAAATGTCCTTGCAGCTAGCCACTCTAACGAAACTGCTAGCAGACAAACGGTCACCAACACGCTCAAAGTCCCGTCCACGGAAGTTGGTTGCGCACACGTCGGTTCGATATGGGTCTGTGCTTTGACCACCGTCGGTTTGGTACGCCCGTTCATTGTTGCAACAAGTGTTGCAACCAGTGATCAAGCCAGTCAGTGATGGCGACGACTCTCACTGGGCCGCACCTATATCGCCAGTTCCATGTGCTTGAATATTCAACGTCTCTCTATTGCCTCATTGATACGGTCGCCTGAGGCTTAGTGCTATTCCACCCACTGGTGACAAGCATAACCTCAAACCAGTGTCGTATACCTTACAAACCGCTAACCGCACGTCCATACAGACCTACGGAGAGAAACTACTCACTCTCGACCTTGGTCTCCGTCGGCAATTCCACTGGACCTTTACCGTTGCAGACGTACAGCACCCAATTATTGGTGTTGACTTTCTTACCTCCTTTGGACTCGTGGTGGATGTAAGGAGTCGGAAACTGTTGGACAGCACAACAACCTTGTGCGTACACCGGAGGCCGCATCGGGTAATTCAATGGGGTTATTTCCCGCCTTACCAGACAACAGTTTGGCAACTCTGCTTCCACAGTTCCGACGCCTTATTAATCCTATAGGCTCACTGTCGCCACGTTATCACCAAGGGACCAAACACCGTCGCTCGCCCCCTTCGGTTACCGTCAGAGAAACTCAAAATCGTCCAAAGCTGAATTCGAGAATCTTCAATGACTCGGTAATCATTCAGCCGTCCAGTAGCCCTTGGGCTTCACCCTTGCATATGGTACCTAAAACCTCACCTGGCGACTGGCGTCCGTGTGGTGATTACCGCGCTTTAAACAATGCCACCGTCCCTGACAGGTACCCAATTCCTCACATTCACGATTTTTCCATCGGTCTGCACGGTATGACCATTTTCTCAAAGCTTGATTTAGTTCGGGCATATCACCGGATCTTCGTGGCTCCATAAGACGTACTGGAGATGACAACCGCCACCCTATTTGGACTGTACCAGTTTGTCTCCGTATCATCTGGGTTGCGAACCGCAGCTCAAACTTTGCAGACGTTCGTGAACCAAGTCCTCCCCGGTCTACAGTTTGCGTTTGTCCATTTCGACGACATACTCATAGAGAGCAAGGATGCGCATCAACACGTGTCAAGCCTCCGTGCAGCTTTTCAACGTTTTAATCAGTATGGCATAACATTCAATCCGTTGGAGTGCGTTTTTGGTGATAGTTTCATAGATTTCTGGGTAACCGAATCACTCGTGACGGTATTGAACCTCTGCCAGAGAAAATCGCTGCCCTCAAACATTATCCACCACTACAATCCCAGCAAAGCCTACGTCGGTTTTCTCGACATTGCAAATTACTATGCACTGTTCTGAGCTACTGAAACTCCTTACAGATTTGTTAAAAGATAATTCCAAGCATTTTGTTTTACCGTCTCCGGCTAAGGCTGCATTTCTCGCAGCCAAAGACGCGTTATCACAAGTGACAACCCTGGCACACATGCGTGTAGATGAAGGTTCGGATCTCATTTTACAGACCGATGCATCCCAGTCAGCTGTCGGCGCTGTTCTGCAGCAGATCGTGAATGGTCAAGTCCAGCCGTTATCATTTTTCTCCCGCAAGCTTCAGCAAGCTCAAACGCGCTATAGTACCTTCGGTCGCGAGTTGCTGGCTATCTTTCTCGCCATTAAACACTTTCGTCACGTGTTGGAAGGCAGGCGTTTTGCTGTCCTAACAGATCACAAGCCACTTATTTATTCCTTCAACGCCAAGCCCGACCGTTATTCTCCAAGGGAAATTCGACAGTTGGACTACATTTCCCAGTTCACAACGGACATACGATATATCGCGGGAGATAAAAACACCGTCGCCGACGCCTTGTCCAGAGTTACGTTAAGTGGTTTACACCGAACTGACACTGTTAATTTGAAGGAATTAGCCCGAGCACAAGAACAACGACCAGGAGCTGCAACAATGTCGCACTTCTTTGCTCAAACTTCGAGAGTTGCCTCCAGCCAACCGCAAAAACACAATCATATGTCATACCATGACGGTTGGCCCTTGTCCCTTTGTGCCAGTGAGCTTCGGACGCTCTGTTTTCACCAGTCTTCACCACACGCTTGTCCCAGCATTCGTACCAACCGTCAAGCTGATTTCAGACCGATTTGTATGGCCGAACATGCATAGGGACATACAAGAATGGGCAAGAACTTGCCTTGATTGTCAACGCCGCAAAGCCAACCAGTATATTGACACGGCCCTGGCCCCTTCGTTAAAGGCGACGCACGTTTCAGTCATGTCTATTCTTGACATAGCCTAGCCGTTGCCGTATCCAAAGGCCAGCGGTATATCTTGATGTACGTTGACCGTTTGACCAGATGGCCAGAGACAATAACTCACGTCAGTACGAATACGGAAACCGTTGCGCAGCCTTCATGGACAGGTGGATCTCAGACTATGATGTTCCAACTACTGCAACAACTGACAGAGACACATAGTTTGAATCAGTGCCAGTCAGAGGCGTCAATTTGTTACTCGGAATCAACCACAACTAATCCACTGCATACTGTTACATGCAAGCTGGCCGTTTCTACTCTGATTGTCCGTTGCACTTACGGACCAACTTTGGGGCAACGTGGAGACACCGGGGGACAGCGTTCTTCCGAAGGAGGGGTCTCCAACAACAATCCTGTAAAAGGAAACAATACAGACAAACATGAGCCAAAGGCCCAGTAAGCCATGCACACGACTTACACAAACGGAAACTAAAACGGCGTCAACAACACAGCAGCACGCTCTGTCACACAATTCGAATTCAACCTGTGCCTCGATAGCGAGTCAGCGTCGGAATATCGTCTGCCGGATCTGTGTTCACATACGAAATCGTATTCCTGTAGAATCTCCTGCCATCGGGCTAGCTGCCCCTCTGGGTCTTTGAAGTTTTGCAACCAGCGGAGGGATTGATGGTCCGTGCGCACGATAAAACGTTTGCCCAGCAGATAATGACGGAAATGTCGCCGAAAGAATACTAGAGCAAGCATTTCTTTCCTCGTTGTGCAGTAGTTCCTCTCGCATTTACTCAAACACCGGCTACCGTGAAGCTATCACTCGTTCCCTACCATCTTGTCCTCGTTGCGAGAGGACCGCTCCGATTGCACTGTCACTTGCATCGGTATCCAGGACAAACTCCCCGGCCTTCGGTGACAAATCAGGAAAGGCCAGCACTGGCGCCGTACAGAGAGCTTCGCGTAGTAATTTAAAAGCATGATCACACTTTTCCGTCCACATGAACTCCTGATTATTTTGTAACAGTCTGGTCAAGGGAGTGGAGACGCGAGCGAAATCAGTGATGAAGCGGCGGTAGTAGGACGCTAGCCCTAGGAAACTCCTCAGTTCATTTGCATCCTTCGGTGTGGGCCAAGATCGGATTTGTTCCGTCTTTCTTGGGTCTGTGCGGATACCCGACCCAGAGATTACGTGCCCCAGGAATGTTACCTCTTTGAGCAAGAAGTGGCATTTCGAGGGCTTTAGTTTTAAGCCGACTTCTGCCAGGCGGTCCAGCACGGACTCCAAATTGCGCATATGCTCTCGCTCGGACTTTCCGTGGACTATGACGTCATCCAGATAGACTAGGCATGCTTTGGGATCAAGTCATGCAGTGCTTTCTGCATTAAGCGTTGAAATGTCGCGGGTGCATTTGATAGTCCGAAGGGCATAACTTCGAACTCGTACAGTCCCGACGGTACGGTGAAGGCCGTCTTAGCTCGGTCATTTTCTTCGACCTCCACCTGCCAATAGCCTGATGCAAATCTTACATGCTAAAATACGTGGCTCCGCCGAGAGCATCGAACAGGTCGTCGATTCTTGGTAATGGGAATGCGTCTTTCTTCGTCACTTGGTTGAGCTTTCTGTAATCGACGCATAATCGCAGGTCGCCGCCCTTCTTTTTACCAGGACTATTGGGGCGGCCCAAGGAGAATTCGACGGTCGGATAACGTTCTTCTGTAACATGTCATCAACCATTTTACGTACCTCATCCTGGAGGTGTGCAGGTATTCTGCGTGGTGGTATCTTGATTGGTGACGCATCCGCCGTATTAATTCCATGCCTTAGAATGCTTGTGCGACCTAGTCTTGCTCCCTCCCACGCAAATACATGTGGTCGACTTTCAATCATTGACATTGGCGCTTCGCGAGCTGTCAGAAACCCCACTCGACTGAATCATCTCGTTAATCTGGCGATTCATTTCGGAAGGACCCGTATTGACATGAAGAGAAAAGTCGGTTTCCGGTGGAATTTTGGACAAAGGTGTTAAATGAGTGGTGCCGGACGAGCTCCTTAGCTGAAGGTTGCACAAATCGAGTGTGCATCCAAGAGAATGGAAGGTTGGGGCTCACTACAAAACTGTGCTCTATATGGCATCCGGCTATTGTAACCGGTGCAATGATTCTGCCCTCCGTCGGCATTTGGTCACCACTGGCTGTAAGAATGCGTTGGTAACACGGTTTCCGTCTATAGCCCGAAAGTCTGCGTACTGTATGGGTGCCGATTACGCTTAGTGACGCTCCAGTGTCCACTAAACCAACAAGAGCTATTCCACATATTATCGTCAATACCGCAGGCTATTCCAGCGGTTGGGTACAGTCGGTAAGAGAAGGAACGCAAACAAAACCAGAAGGCTTATCTGTTCTAATTTTCATATACAGTCTACACTACTTACTCTTGTACAAATTGAACACCACTTGTTTGAATTGATTCTACTTAGCAATACACTTTTGGTGCGCGCGTCTCGTCTCCTTGGTGCTCCTGTTCTACGTAGATCGAAATCGCCTATAGTGGGCAATTTACTGACGGCATTTTGAACTGATTGTTCGTTTATATATTTGTGTGTAGCCAGTCCCCTACATATTTGATGTTTTGTATCGTCTGCAATCAGCTGCAATGATCGCGCATATCCAAGCGTGTCCTCTAGAAATGCGCTGAGAAATATTAGCCGTTATTTGTATATTCCCCATCATATGTGATTATTCTTCATGTGTGTTACACGGTAATTTTGATAAACAAAAACGATACGATATTTTTCCCTCGATGAATTAACGGAGGCCCATGCAATTCCTACCTGCCTTCTGGGGACAGCTGCGCAACGACTATAACGAATAATATTTTTAACAGGCGCATTCCACCGTGCAGCTTCGATGCACGCGGATTTTTGCCTACTTTTGTTTTCATCGAGTTATCAATTCATGTATGTCCTGGGGCAATATTACAGTTAGCTACACAAAACACTTACTTAACGCGTCTCCTCTTCAAAGTCGGTATAGATATACGAAGATCAGCACGCTGGGACTTGATTCGCACCGTCGTTCGCTTTTCGATAGTGGGTACTGACTGTGTATCATTCTGTAAAATTGCTTTAACGTCTTATCACGTCAAGTCAGCACACTTCCCCCTTCTACAAATCTACAACAGACCTGGTATATTAGATCGGGGCAAACATGACCATATCCTCAGTTACAAAATCGCAACTGTGCTCATGGTCCGCGATACACTAGTTGTCTCACAAGATGGTATCAGATTGAACCGACAACGTTCCAGGTCTAGGAATATGGTGTTCGGAACTCTTTCAATTTCTCCGAACAAGTACGCTTTCAGGTAGCGAAACTAAAAGGACGAAAGGCTGAATTAAAAGGACATTTGGCCTACCGGATGCGAAGCTGGTTCTCGACCAAATTTGTGCTCGAGCTCAACCCGAGTTTGCACCTTCATTCACCATCATCTAGGCAAATCTGATAGGCTTGTTTTAGAAAATCTCCGACAATCATTCACCAAAAGCCTGCTGGGATATTCATCCTCACTTATCTTGTGACGCTGTTATCACTTTGGTATTGATACACATGCGGAAATCACGACACTTAAGTTAAATCTTACACTTCTGTATAAACTGATACACTCGGACGTCATCACTACAGCGTTCGCCATTCATTTTCAACACAGATCCCCATACGTCCAAGAGGCAGAGGTTCCACTTTGCCAGCTCGGAAAAGTATACGCGTCAACTGCTTTATTGTGAAATATTCCTATATTTGGAATAGGCTTCCGAATCACATCAGAGCTAGTAACAACATTCAGCGTTTTAAAAAGGGCCTGGACAGCTATCTTACATCGTCAAACATAATGTCTATCTTCAAACTTTGTGTATCTTCTGATGTCCTTTTTGAAGGTGGTGTAGCGATCCTTCTAGAATGGCATAATTTTTGTTGGTATTTTGTTGTACAATTTGACACTTCCTGATGAGGCATGTTTGTTTAGCCCAATTGTATGCCCTATTTCCGCTGGCGTAGAACTTCTTCACTTCCCGGTTGCGCTCGCACGACGGGCGCTCACTGGCTGTACGTTTTCTTGTTTCTCGGTCGTGGCAATATATAAAGTACTGAGCTTTCCGTTTTCCTGATTTGTTTCCGCTGGGATCTCATCGAATATGGTGTGAGACTTTGTGGAGGAGTTCTCGCAAACTGGTGAGCCCGACAGCAGTATTTTCGCTGAAATTTGGTTCGCTATTTTTATTCGGTGATCCGGCGTATTTTGTCCTCGTATTTTCACTTCACAATATTTGGTGAGTCAGTTTCTTGGCTCAAGTTTTTATACAACTTATTTCATTCCTGGTTGTATTGTATTTTTTGTTATATTGTGGGTCTAACTGAATTTTCATATCTGTGAACCTACTTTATATCCACGTTTTTGCATGTTGCAAGGTATCGAGTTTCTACCATGTCTGGTGAAAATGTCAAGTCCCCAGATTTGCATACTGCAGGCGCAGTTACCTCGGCAATTCCGTCTTTCTTGGAGATTTACCCACTACTGTGGTTTGTCTATCTTGAGGCCGAGTTTGTCAACAACCGAATTTCGTCTGACCAGGCGAAGTTCAGTCAGTTAGTGTCCAGGCTTCCAAAGGAAGTCACAATGCAACTGCGTGACGTCCTCCTTACTCAGTCTACAGAACCTCGATTCAACACCCTTGAGGAGGCTGTAATTAGGCGGGTAACCCAAACATGGGAGATCCTCTCACAGTAGACTTTCAGTGAATTACATCTTGGCGACAAGCGTCCTCCTACGTTGCTCCGTAAGATGCAGCAACTTCTTGGTGGCTCCCACATGGACGAGTCACTGTTACGAGAGCTATGGATGCAGAGGCTGCCGGAGACAGCCCAGGCTATTGTGTCCGTAGCTCCGCTCGCAACCGCTGTCAGAAATTGCCGAAATTGCAGGAACTGCCGAAAGTTTCATTGACTGTTTCTGAATAACCTTGAAAACTATCAAATTTCTTTTAGGATGAAGAAAGCAGGCTTGTGTGTTCGTTTCCAGATGTCAAAAGATAACGCAGATGATGCTGTGCGCTGGAGGGTCAAAATTCATCGGCTCAATTCAGGATCGATGTTACTCGTTGCAGACACCTACACGATGAGCCAGAATCTCACACTCTACCACTGAAACAACAGATGCTGAGGTTTGTGGCTGATAACTCAACAGTGGAGCCATAAACACCCTTAACGTCCGCACTGATCTCAGATTAAATACACAAATAACTCATGAATATTTTGTAAATGACGCATTTTCTGACATTCGCAGCACAATGCTGAGTCAGGCTCAAGTGCTTCTCAAAGCAATAGGTGAACAACCATACGCAGTCGGGGCTACGGAGCACTGGATGAGTGGCCGCCTTAACAGTAGATTACGATCAAGAGCCAAGTCAATCGGGGATCAGAAGCATAGAAGTACTGTGCAATGTAGTGACCAGCGGTCGTGTGGCTTCTCTAAGGATCCCGGCTGCAACCATGTTTTCCCGCTTGTTTGTTCTGTACGCATGATTCTGTGTACGCCTGCTATAGGAGGCCTGATATGAACTCAGTGCCACTTTCTTCAGTCGTGCAACTAATTGCACGCAGTGAACGCTTGTCCTTTTCCTAACGACTCATCTTCTATTCCATTCTTCAAGGTCGTTTAGCCCGAACCTTTTCGAGCGTTGTTTAACGCACTCGAAGGTTCCACGCACTTTTCGCTTGGCGCGCTTTTGAGTGCCGCCGAGTGGGCGGTAGCCCACCTCGCGATTCTTTTCTTTTTCTCTTGGTTGCTGCCGTTGGTCCCAGACTAGGCTAGAGCTAACTACTTATCATATTTCCAAACATTGCTGGAAATATACGGTTTGTTTCTAAACCCCACTGCGTTCTCTAGTTCGATGCCTGTTGGGACTATGTTTGGATTGCTGTTCACGAAAGGCGTTCCAAATTGTCTAGTGAGACAGCGAGGGATGTGTGCGCAGTACCCATATCCGTCCACTACAAATTGGTGAGCCCGAATACTAACCGTGTTCCCTCAGCATATTAGTTTCGGCTCAGTACAAATTGGTGAACCCGGATAATGACTTTTCCAGCGTTTTTCCTTCGGTCGCCACCACAAATCTGTGAATTATACTAATGAGCATCTCTTTTTGGTCGCCTCATTCTTGCTTCTTCATTACAAATTGATGGACCCGTTCCCAACGCTTTCTTACGGTGCGTTCTTACCGTCGCTCCCAACACAAGTTGGTGAGACCGTTCCGTTTTTCTGAGTTCCTCCAGGCTATCATGAGCGTACTGATTTGGTGACCGCCAGTTCAAACGCGTTCATAATCTATTTTGAGCGTTTTATCGATTTTATCACACGCGTTATTTATTGTAACTATTCGTAAGTTTATCCGCGTTCACATTTTACACGCTTTTGCCGTCTTATACGTATATTCGTGCGGCGGCTGTTTACACACAGGATTGCTGATAGCGCCACAATCCCCGATTTTCAGTAGTCACTATTATTCCATCGTTTTATAATACTCGCTCATCTGGTTACCTCAAGTGGCAACCGCGTGTCTAGCGACAAGAACGCACCTAACCTGTGCCTATGACCATGCACACAATTTCAGCGCTAACAAACAAACTCGACCCATCACGCCTAAATGTTTGCGTAAGTACTCGGTAGTTTTCACTTGCATCTGTTACCACTCATCATCTGCATCGTTGCATAGCTGCAAGGTTCATCCCATTCGAGATCTCTTGTGCACGCCGTCTGCGCCTCTGCGGAAAACTTCATTGTTCCGATTCGCGTTGGTCTCCTCGCACACTTACCTAACAGTGTCCGCCAGCGTAACCTGCTACAACACGGGACTCAGTAGGCCAACGCGGCCTTACTGACCTATCTTGACCCCGAATCCTCTCGCCACATTGCGGTCGACGCACTGACTCAGCATCTGGCCTAGTTGTATATTCACGGGTCAACAAATCTGGCAGCTCTGGTTTCATTGGCCATCTCTCGGACATCTTTCCAAAGGTGTAGCTCTTACAGTCGTAAGCAGCACGGTACACACCTCGGATTAAACGTCCTCATGGTTCAAACCACTAACGCCTGCCACAGCATCACTCATCGATAGGTTATTCCCGCACGAGATCAGATATCTCATCATAAATCAGGCTTCTGGCACGGACAATTTATCGGACATACCAACGTGCTTCTCATCTTATTTCCGCTACGACATCCTCAACATTCAGGACCGACCCAGAGACAACCTCTGTCGCTTATCTATACGAGTGCAGTTTTCTGCCACGGTACATCTCAGCCGGCATCGGACTCTGCGACGTCGTAAGCACTACCTAACGCTGGTAATGCAAGAGGAACACGACTAGCATCAATGTCCTCGCTGCACGGTCACTCCTGTTTGCTCATTGGCGCACATTCACCTTCGATCTCCACCGCTCACTTGTTTTTGCAGCACCACAAAAGATGCTTTGCTAGGCCATACGAGATTGTTTGCGCACGTTTGCAAGGAATCGTTTACCTTGTTTGTGCAAACCATGGATATCTCCAGGCCAATGGCATTTCCCACTAAACGATTGCGCGGATAACACTACCAGCACCAAACCTACGCCATCTGCTTCATCTCAATCCAACTGGTGTCAATTCGCAAGACCTGTCTGAGGATACTTGCCAGTTTAGACATCGCGTACTTATCATCATCACGAGTACTAGGCGTTGTCATTAATCCATTTGTCGATCTTTTAACCTAGGCGCATTCATCGCATATCGTTTTCTGCACTAAACAGTCTTTAGATTTTCATGTTGAGTTCCAACACTTTTACTATATACCCACTAGCACTTGACCTACGTCACTGTTCATCGACCCGACCTGTGCATTCAGAATCTTGTTACGTCATCCCAATCCAAGATTCTTGCGGTTTGCTGAGGCTGTCGCAATCAATCGACTGAAGCCGGCCCTGTGTGTTCAGAAACAATTGTTCGTGAGCTTGACCCTACCCTGGACTTAGTGACCTTCCCTAACCCATCAATCGACTATGTATTCCACCCACCCCTAACTGTTCGATATAAAAAAACCGTTTCATGTTATTGTAAATTTGGTACTGATGAGTCAATACGAAATGCTTGCATCTACCAGTTTTCGTGTTCTAACGGTTTTGTTCAAGTGATCAA
>LOND01004648.1:30526-44616 GCA_014220965.1 Paragonimus kellicotti
ACAAGTGAAATGCCACCATGATAGCGGTTTCTGTAGGGAACGTGTGGTTCAGTAAACGGTCGCGGATGATCAGTGCATTTGAGCGAAAAATATATGATTAGGCTAACTTACCTGCACCTAGTGCAAGAACCCATTGTGAGCATCACTCAGAGCCGTATTTATTTTTTTGATTAATTGTTCTACTGAGGATAACAACCATTTAGTGAATAGTCAAGTTCACGTGTGATGCTTATCCCACAACGTGGAAACCGCATTCTTTTCACGGAGAGACCACTCAGTAATTCAGGTTCCTGCACAATGTTGTATCCGCGTGATGCGGCTCACCGTTTACAACCATGGATAAATCACTCACATCCATTGTTCGGAGTTAACCAAACCGTGTGTTTTTATGATAAATGACAGTAGTTCTGACCAACTTTCCCGTCGGTTTCAATCGGCACTAAAATCCGCTACCAAGTGCAGTCTTTTGTTTCTATAATCAGAAGAGAAGTGAAGCTGATGCCGTATATTAAATTGGCGACGGAGTTAACAAGCAATGGCTGGTACACCCGAGTAACTCCAGCAGCTGACGCTGCAGCAGCGGAAGCAATACGATGAGGCTTGTCAACCGTTTACTGAACCACACGTTCCCTACAGAAACCGCTATCATGGTGGCATTTCACCTGTTTTTTCTTCAGCTTTGTTGGTGTATTATATTCGGTAGGTTCTGTTTATTTTCTTAGTTGAAACTGAAATCCATTTATATTGGTTATTGTACGTAAAATGCAGTAATGTCCATCTCCATATTGAAACTCTCGTATCCTACATCTCCCATATTTTTATGTCTCCCTAACTATGAGCTCATTATCGCTCTCTTTTTTTGTTCCCGAGGGATGAGGTTTTCACTTTCGTACTAATTTACCATCTGGCAAACTGACATTGGCTTGTTCGGAGATAAAGACTCCCACTCAACCGTCTCCTAATCTTACTCGTCCAACTTTGCACTTAGTACATACGTACGTACGCAGGCGTCCTTTGCTTTTGATCACTGCGACAAACCAGTCCTGAAATGAGTGGCGCTGCTCAGCATCACTCTCCATCCAAGCATGATTTACCAACGTATGGATTGCTTTCAATGCCCAACTGCACGTTGCAAATGAAGTATCCTCTTGAAAGTCTTGTTAAATGGGTTCACAATGTAACAGCTTGATGCTACCCTTAAATCGATGTATGAATAGTTTTGCTTGGTTACTTGCCTCTCTCGCCCTTCTTTAACGAACTTGCTCCGATGGTGCCAGGTGTGCATCATTGATCCATCGCCCACGAGGACCTTGGTTAATTTGGAAGCTCGTATTCCTGCAGTTCGTGATGGTAAATGGTCCGTTCCACCGCCTTTTAAATTTTTCTGCGCAGAAGCCGGTTGTTTCTGGCGGACTATAACCTCTTGTGTTTACTTCGTTTTCGATTTTGAACGGACGCCACTTGTGTATGTGTGCTTCGTTTTATATCTTTGTTTACCTCGGCTATGTTTTTCCGTTGCCCGATCGAGCATTCGGCGTTGCATGCCTTGTTCCTCAGACAATAATTGTCCCTCGTTGTCTCCGGATACATAGGCATTCAAGAGAATTCTGGGCTTCCTAACGTATGTTACCTCACATGTTGAGCCCTACGTTGTTGCATGCTTCATCGTGCGGTATCCAAACGACGTATTTGATATCTCCCTTTCCACTTGTTGCCTCTATTATTCAGCCATTCCTTCATTGTATGATTCAGCCGCTCCATCAGCTCGTTCGTCTACGGATAGTACTGAATGTTTGTATGCACCGAATTCTCCGGTCCTTTAACATCTGAAATTGCTACCCTTCCAGACCCTGGTCCTAGTCCGTGATGACTCTCTGCGATTCTCCAAAACGATCCAGGACGTTGTTCTAGAAGATATGTGCAACTGTCCCGTTCGTTTGATCTGCTGTGAGGATGGTTCCCAGTCATCGTATTAAATGGTCGATCGTTACCACTATGTAACGACTTTCTCTTGGGCCTGTTGGGAGTGAACCAAAAATGGTATTGTCCTATGTATCTGCTGCGTGCTGTGTTACGATGGATTGCGTCGGTGGCGTTATCGTCGTTGTTTCTCGATTATATTGGTGATTGGGGCACGTCCAAGTGAAATCGTTTTTCTGCATTGTGGACCAAAATATCCTTCGTTGAAGTAAATAGAACGCACGCTCCCGCCGCATATGAACACTAGCGTGTGTCAGTCAAATTGCGCGTTCCTTCTGGTCAACTGCAATAAATGGCAGCCTGCTCTTCATCTCCACATCAACGACCAGTTGTCCATTCCCCAGATGTGTAACAGCTCCTTTAACTCAGAAGACTTTCCCTTTGGTTTGTTTCCCGCTACTAAATGTTGAGATATTTCGCGTACTCGGCTGCTCTGTGTAATTGACATTGTATCTTGTGTGCAGTTATAGTACTTCTAGTTCACGAGTATGGACTCAGTTCGCCACGCTGGATTTTCTTATATTAGTCGTATGATTGGCTTAGGGTGGCGGTTAGTAGCTGGGTCCTTGAGTTCGGGTGCGCGTATTGATCATCGGTCTCCGTAGCGTATGTTTTGTGTGATGGAGTTATGTTAGGATTAGGTGTTTTGTGCAGTTGGATTTGGAGGATTATTTTACCTTTGCATGGTGTTGTGGGTTCAACGCGATTCTCGGTGTGTACATGGTGAGTGAGGCTTAAGCGTGCCACTGTCTATGTCTAGATCGGGTTGCGTGTGTCGCGTGATGCTTTTTTTGGTCCAGATGAAAAGGTGTTTCTGGGATTGTTTTATGTTTCTTGGCTGCGGTTGGCCACTCTTCACGCGACCAGGTTGGTCGGGTACTTTGTTTTCGGTTTGTTGTCGTGTTAGGACGCATGGTGGTTCTCTTGGTCGTCCTCCGTGGTGGAGTGGGTTCCGCTTTTTATCGTCAAATGAACATTTGGGTTGTTCTGTATTGGGTGCTGTGATGGCTGGGCGTGTCCCAGTCGGTGTGACTGAGAGAGAGCTGCTCCTGTCTCTGGCTCGATTGTTTCATCCAGGAACAGTGAGTGGTTCATTCAGTGTCTGAACTCGTAAAGTAGCTTCCGTGAGCTGGTCGCAGCGATATATTTTCAGTTGATTGAACACGCATATCTACAATCTTCAGGTTCAAGACTAACTCCTTCTTCCTAGACAGTTCCAAGAATGGATATGCACTTGGAAGGAACCCCGGCACGAATTGTGAATGATAACCGAATATTCTGGGAAAAAATTTCCGTTATTCTTTCGATTTTGTGCTTTGGAACCATAATCTATCGAATGGGTGTGGGTGTTTTCTTCTTCTGAGATCAGCTGCTGATCTTTTCTATTCTTCAGCTGTGTCCCAAAAAGAACGATTGTACTTTGACTTATTCTGCAATTCTTGGACTGCTAGCTTATATGACAGGGTCTCGTGTTGATTTGTGTTGGCAGGTTAGCGCTGATTCTTGATACTTTCTTAGGGCTTGTTCGCCGTGCTGCCTTTAGAGATTTTACGATTTCATCCCCGTACATGGTCATTCATCTTTGTTCTCTCCGAATGTGGAGTGCGAGATGTCTGAAGATGGTTTTGGCGCCGCACAAACGGAAGGAAATCTTAGGGGATTCGTACTGTTGTACGTTCACACAAAGGCGGTCTCTGCTCTGCCCTTTTGTGCCCTTAGTAATTGCCGATAGCCGGAATGCAGGTCTATAATGCATATTATCTTGGCGTCCTGTAAGCGTGCAAAAATCTCTTCCATTTGTGACATCGGGAACGCGTCTTTGATCGTCACTCGGTTCAGCTCTCTGAAATCGACACAAAATCGGTAGGTTCCATCCGCCTTCCTAGTCAACACAACTGGTGACGAGAATGGGCTGCTTGTCCGTTGAATTATTCCTTTCTCCAACATCTCCTTTAACTGCTTTTCCACTTCTGGAATCAACTTGAATGATACTCTATTGCATATTGGTCTTCTTCTTTCATCTGGCAACAAATCTACCGAATATTTGATTCGTTTGCAGAGTTCGTACCGATCCTTTCTGTTAGTGAACAGATGAGCGAATTCATCAACAGGTAAACAATCTGTTAAAGACTTAGTAGCAACCCTACCCACCCGGCATCGCTCTTTCTGCTACTCATGATGAGTTCTCCCAGCATCACCACTGGCATGTAGCTCGACCTTCTTTAGGTTTATGTTCGTATTCATTGGACGCAGCAGATCACCACATGTGGTTTCTTTCAAGTGACTGATCACTAACATTGCAAAGCCTAGGCTGGCACCGCCTATTTAAATTTCGAAATTTCAATTGCTTGTGAGTATTGTAATGCGGATGAAACGCACAAAAACCAAAGGCCTGGCCCGGACATCAAGAAGACTGAAAAATGGTAGCGTGTACATGCATTTTATTGGACGTGTCACCAAAGAGAGTGGCAATGCACGACTGCCAAGGATTTAGATGCACATCGGCCGTTCGAAAGAGGGTTTGCGTTCGTGGTTGTGAAAGTTCACGTGCCTTCCAGTGAATGTCTAGTATCAAACAGCTTCCCTGGCCAGGCGTCTTTTGTGGTCACAACAATACAAAATAGTGTATACACGATACGGCAGTATGATGTTTGATGCAAATCAGCCAGCCATGTTCGTGCAGTTTCTGTGTGGACGATCGCAACACGTCTGAGATTATTGTTGGTCACCTTCAGTTTGTTCTTCTTTAAGAGCCGAACGAACTGATAGGGATATCGACCTTGTTGTGTGCACTCATTGAGAAAAGATATCTTCACAAGTTCACGAGCAATCTTGCATCTCAAGCTGGCCACACAGACGCAGCAATTTGCAAGTCTGACCAGAAAACCGTCGTCTTAAAAATTCACAGCACTTAGTTCCCCACAGAAGTTTGAACAAAACGATTACAGCATGAAAAATATTGCCTGAACTAAACAAATTGTAGTGGTCATCATATCCACAGGTTTTTATTCTGAAGCACTAGAACTACTAGAGAATGTTCTCCTCCAGAACGGCCTGACAGTTCCTATCTGCAATTCTCTTTAGATGACTGTGCTGGTGCTACAACAACCGGCCATCAGTCATTACTATGGGAGCACAGCGTCTTCCCTTCCTTAGATCAGCCAACCAACTTAGAAATACGGATGCAGTCATCCAGGCATTCTGTGAATGTTTGTTAGAGCACGGAAGTTGATTCACGTCCATTTCACAGACACAACGCAGACCTTTATAACGCCCAATAAATGTAGGCTGTTCTTCCCTACTCATGCTGCTGCAAAGCAGCTGCATCACACGTTCTCTAGATCGTTTGCATCCAATGATCGAAGTATGTTTCGTATCGACGGCCCTCTCTGATAAATTACGATAATACAAGTAGCTAAAAACGTCTATATTGTCCTATTCACTGTGATCGACTCTAATTCATTTTTGATCCAGTTTGAGTTGTTACCTCTTTAATTATGATCCATTTGTGTATTTGTTGCCCTGCAAATAGTGGGGAGTTTTTTTTAACAGAGCGTTCACTCACACGTGATTTCAGCTTTTCGTATTCTTATAGACTTTTTATTGAGTCCTTATTTGAAGAGGCCCAAAAGTTTACTAACGTTGGTCGACGCCCTACCCATAATGCGCTGGAAAACTGCTGTCACAGTCCGTCTACCTAATAGGAGGACGCTGATCCTGGAGCAGACCACGGTGCGTGTTGATGTTCAACACGTCTGTGGAGTGTTCTGTCACTCATACCGTTTGGTATGCGTCTGTAAGGTTCAGTTTTACGAGACATTTGCCGCTGGTTGTATTCACAGAAAAATCGTCAAGCAGCAAGAGAAGATATCGACGCATATCTAAGACCACGCTAATGTATATGGAGGGTCGTTAATAATTCTTCACGGCTCCGTTTGGTCTCATCATCGTGACGATCATTACTGCCTACCCCTAATAGTTGGCTAACCTAGAGACGTCAGATTCCTGTATACGGTCTAATTTCTTGTGCGCTTGGGGCCAGGTGACGTATTAGACCGGTCGTTTTCGTCGGAAGACTGGTGTGTCTTTATGGGTCTGGTTTTCGCGCACCATCCCAGACTCCTCTCAAATAATACGATTCTTTTCTATTGAAGCCGTCGTATGACGCATTAGCATCGGGTCTCATTCGATGTTCTGCCGTTGCCTTTAGGTCCGTTGGGCACTTCCAGGAAGTTCAACCCATCATTCCAGTCTAGCTGTAACAGGTCTGCATGCAGATGGTCTGCGAATTAACGACTACATGTGAAGTAGGCGTTGTGATAACTCCATTAACCGTGAAGAACTAGAATACGAAGCGTGGGGGTGTACGCTGAATTTCTGCCACTCAGTACGTGACCAAAATGATTGTCACGTTAGCTATTAATATTACCAGTCTGACAAGCAACCATTTAAAAAAAACGGATACCTATTAATCCAATGTGTTCAGACTACCAACGGGTGTTAAGACGTACAAGCATGTGGTAAGATAAAAGTACGTCGGTCATCTGCAACTGCGGGAGCTCGGCCGCGTTGTCGAAGATGACCTCGCAAATAAGTTATCTTGGTAGTCATCTCGCGCCTTTTGCGACTCGGAAAGAATTCTTGGATGGTTGGCTGAATGTTTGGTCAGTTGATTTGATTCGGCGATAACGATGTCCGAGGCGGTGTTCAGCTGAACCTGAACCGTAGTGCTATCAAGATCCAACTTAGTGCACTTTTACTGAAAGCACTATCGACTAAGAATGCGGCGAAGATGAAATTACTGCAGCAGTGGAAGTCATAAACGAACAGGAAATTAAAGTACTGAATAAGCCGCGATCATAGATTACACAACTTAATAGCTGTAGCACACTCGTTACGTTGCAGTGCTGTTCCTTTTGAACTAACACCAAGCTAGACTACCTCAGCTGGACGGTGCTGTTAACGGGTAATTGCTTCAAAATCCATCGGAAATGTGCACGATGATATCCGTGTGTGTACGACGGTGAAGGCAGCGTGCATACTCAAACATGCCTGTATTGGTTTAAGTGTTTAGTGAGTCAGCTTGACCGCCACACGGTCCCCAGTGAATGTAATAATGATGGTAATCATCCCAGCAGATCTCCTGTTTTGTAACGTTCGGGTGAAACAGGAACGTAGACAACGTATATCTAATGTGTTAGATGTCGTAGCCTCAATCACCAAGTTGGAGTAATCATCCGACAAAATTAATTTGTTCGGCAGTCAGGTCGCAATCGCCTCAGCGACCAACTTCAAACAGGTTCACGTGACGAACGGTCATTCAGCATGCTTTCTCAATGATCCCTTCTGTATGTGTTGTGTTTATTTCTTCCTTAATTCATCCTCGTGTGGAATACGAATATGAAACGTTAGGTTTACCTTGTCCGAACCCTATTGGTTTACTAATTCGTGTTACTAACACTCCCTTTGTTAGCGCAAACATAATGCACCTTTTAACATCACTTCTCTGTTCTCCCCGAGGTGACCCGATTTGTTTGAATTTGTTGGTCTCCGTGGTCTCCATTCCTTTTTGAAATCAATCATCCCATCATTAATCTTGCACACTGGTCGTTAGACTGATGGAGCAGGCACAACAATTCCTTTATCAAGACACTTCATGATTAAAGGAAACGTTGATTTGACTAATTTTCGGCGCAGTTCCAGGTATATCGATCATATCTTCATCTTGCAACAGATACTGAAACATTGGTACTTTTTTTTACTAGCCAACAGTCGTGATATTTTTGGACCTACAGACTGATTTTAATCCCGTTATCCAACATACCCTCTGAGACTGTCTCCGTCTCACGGAAGCTCTTGTGAAATATGTTGATTTGTTAGTCATTGTATGCCCATTTTCCGTGCGTCGTGCTGATCTGTGGGCAACGTATCGGGTATTCCTCATTTCAGGTGGCACTCAACAGGGTTGTCAGTTCTCCCCCTTCCTTTTCCACTATATGATGGAGGTCATTTTGGAAGGGGCAGTCAGGGGTTCCGTGGAACTCAGAGTAGGTCTTTTGCCAGATAGTAAGTTGACTGATATGGAATGTGCGGACTTCACCTTTTTGCTTAGTTCTTTCGCAGACATCATCCAGACCGTACTGAACAGATTAAACGATATGGTTGGTCTATGTGGTATGTTCTTTGTACTTTCCACATGTAAAGTATAGTTACGAGAGAGAGGGAGAGAGAGCACTTACCCTATCTTTGTAAGTGCACGCAGGTCAACGGAGTTTGTCATTCGCCTCATCCACTTTGATAGTGTGATTTCCTTGGCCTGTAGTATCACTGACGAGGTGTACTTGAGAATGACAGAAGCAGTGCATTTCTTAATTTTCATCATCTGTTGCATCGCGTACACGTCCGCCCGGGTGTTTGGAAATGCCTTCGTTCATAGCAATGCGTTGTAGTTAGTGACGAGGCCGTGTCATTAAGATTGTCGGCCGTTCTTTTTACGAATCCCCATTGTTCTTTTGGCTGGTGTTTTCACTCGTTCGTGTTTAGTTTTTACTCCGTTGCTCCGTAGAACGTTGCTAGGACCAACGGCCGTCCAAACCGTAGTAATCACGGATACGGCTTAGAGGTGAAGATGATGACCGGATGCGCTTGTGGTGTCAGCTGTTGTTTGAGCGGTTTTTAGTATGCAGCTGACACTATTCCCTAGCGTAACACTTGTAAACTTAGGTGGCTTCTTGTTTCTTTCATCCAACTGGGTTACTTATACCACCTGCTTTCCTTCTGTGTAGTTACATACTTAATACGTCATTTGCGTTCTCATGGTTAGTGCGAAAGGACTCACATGCAGTTGCCGTCGAATAGTTTTCCATACCGTCGTTTGCTCCGCGTGCACTTTTGCGTTCGTTGACGTTTCGTGTGTGTGCTGCACCAGAAGACTTAGGAAATTTTGAGGTATATTACGTCTTTGTGTTCGGTTGCTGCACAAAACTCACTCACGGCGCTTGTTCACAGAGGTGTCCTAAATCTAATGCACGATACCTCAATCATTTTCAGATGCCGTTCCCCGCGACCTTCTGCGTTGGGTTCTGGTCGATATTGATGACGTGTTCCTACATGGCTCAGGTGTCGCATTCACTGTGGAGGATGCTGTGGTAAAGTTGTTTGCATTTTTATGCTCAGTAATGTAGATTTATTTGTTTCGAGACGTGCGTGTTTATTGTCGTCTGTATTTGTGGTTGAAACGGATGCTTGCTTATTGAACGATCACGGGAGGAAAACCGAGTCGTAGGTATGAACTAAATGAGAGCGATAGATGAAAGCTAATCAACAAGCCACCATTAAGCGATGCCTGCAACTAAGCAGACGGGTTGCGAATGAGAAGAAGACGGTATGTGCAAGATAGCTAACGTCCTTGCGGCTGCTACTACACCACTAAACCGTTTTACTAATTGCCCATAATCTGCTGTCGTTTATTTTCAGAAGCAATATATATATATCTTCGTTTAAGGTAAGAATCAGACGGTGACATCAAAATTAAGTGAGATATGTAAAAAGGTGAATGTAAAAACAAGCTGTCTGGTAAATGTGGGGCGCTGCATAGACACTGGACAGCTGACGAGTCATGAAAATAATAAGCGTTAATAGTCCAATCTGAACAAAACGGTTAGAATACGAAAACTGGTAGATGCAAGCATTTCGTATTGACTCGTCAGTACCAAATTTACAATAACACGGGTGCGTTTTTTTTATAGCAGACAATTCAGGGGTGGATAATCAATAAGCGTGTTAAGATAGGTCATTAAGTCCAGGGAAGGGTCAAATTCACGAACAGTTGTTTCTGAACACAGAGAGCTGGCTTGAGGCGATTGATTGCGACCGCTTCAGCAAACCTCAGGAATCTTGAATTGGAATGACGTAACAGGATTCTGAATGCACAAGCTGGATCGATAGCGTGACCAGTGGTCAAAACGTGTCTAGCGACTGATGAAACTGGCTGTTTACGTGTTTCAGCAACATTGCCGTTCTCCGGTAACACGGAATTTTGCACCCATTTAGGCAAGTGTTCCTTCACTCTGGAGATCAGGCATCTTCCGGGTCTGCCTGTTCAACTTTCTCTTCAGTTACGTGTAAGTCGGCAAACGCAATCCGATATTGCACGATAGGCTGGTCTCTTTTGATTGAGGACACTGGGACTTCTGAGTCCGAGAGAGCACACGGAGTTCATCTGCATTAAATGTTCGTTTAAGGGAATTTCTCAGCCTTTGTGTTGTTTGCCGCATGATGTGATCATCTTCAAAAGGCAACTCTATATAGACCCTCTTTTTTCTACAGTGACACCTTTTCAGATGGTGCTTTCTGTCTACTGTACCTTTTTTCGAACTTTTTAAGATAACCATTTGATTGTAAGACAGAAGTGATAAAATCTAGTTTCTCCGCAAGACTGTCGTGAGTACAGATTTGTCTTGCTCGTGTGAACAGCGTATTTATTAGTGTTCGTTTATGTTGGACCGGTGTGAAACTGTTGAAGTTTAAGTATTGGCCGGACCACGTGGATTTCCTATAAACAGCTCTTCTAATCGAGCCATCTTCTTGACGACATATAAGTATGTCTAGAAACGACAGACAGTTGTTGGCCTCAAATTCACGCGTAACTATCAGATTAGAGTGATAATTATTTAGGCGTTACAACAGATTATCTATTATCTGTTTGGATCGAGCTTCCCATTGGCCTGACTCCTATCTATATTGGACCTGGGTAGGACCATGGCTCACGAGAAAACCAAGAACTGACATCTCTCAGGTGCGGAGAGCACACTTCTTGTCAGTTATCGTTGGTAGTTCGCAATGTAACATGATTCGTTTCGACTAGCTCACAAATATAATCAATTGTTTCATGCAGAGGGACGTTTGTGAACAGCAACCGAACGTCTGCAGAACATATCGGTGCATTAGCAATGGCTGAAGTTTGATGTCGAGAGCCACTGATAATCGAGAGCTTCTTGATGAGAATGTGCCTAACGCTTGGTAGTGCTTCAGTGGACGGTTAGAGAATTAGCGACTCAACCCAGCGCGCCCAACTTATGGTATGGGGAGTTTGTCATTGCCAAAGTTGGCCAAAATGATATTCCAGACTTATGTCTTCGGCAGGCCGTACAGCTGGGGTGTTGACGATCCACATGGTTTTAAGGGATTATATGTTACTATCATCAATAATCCGCGGCAACTTAAAAGGCATTGCAGATTTTCGTCGGCCTTGCAGCCAGCCCCTGTGTTCAGAAACAGCTGTTCGTGAACTTGACCCTTCTCTGGACTTGATGACTTATCCCAACCCGCTTATTGATTATCAACCCCCTGAAGTGTTTGCTATAAAAAACAATCCGTGTTATTGTAAGTTTGGTACTGACGAGTCAATACGAAATGCTTGCATCTACCAGTTTGGTCAGTATACCAACTGTTTCGCTCTCACCTTCTGTGAAGGGAACTAATTGTTTCAAATAGTCCAGTCGTCAGATGAAAAGTTACTTGTGCGGTAGGTAACAAATGGACTTCAGAAAAGTGAAAAAATACACGCAAGAAAATATATAGACGAAAATAAAATAAACGGTCAGTCTCAAAATCAAAAGCTCTTCAGGGCACAGGGGTGCTATCACAGTCAAGGCTCACGCATCGGGACAGAAAAATGTCCTTCATAGTGAGACAACTGTCAGAGAGGTGGCAACAGTTAACGCCAGGTTCCCCGCATAAATGTGTCGTAGGTTTTTAGGGAACCTAGAACAGTCAGTAGACATAAATCCGTGACTGCGTAGAGGGCAGTCCCAGTCGAAGAATAGCGCTACATGAAGAGGGAAATATAATACCGCGAAAAGAGATGATCACAGGTGAATGAGAAACAGAGTTCACATCACAGCCCAAAGTATGGAGGACCGATTGAATGGCGGCATTATGAGAGTCGGTTCTGTACTTCGCGACCTTGTCCGTCCAGGCAAGTTGGCTTCGGTAGTCATCCACTATACTGACGTCAGCACCACAGCAGCGCCGTCACGAACCGCGATCACATCGGGTTTGATGAACGAGCTCGTCGTTGGTACTCGCAACTCCTCGAAGACTGTATAGCCCAAGTTGCGCAGTCGTTTCGCCAGGTCTTTGGCCACGCGGTTGTGTCGAGCACAACGCACGTCATGGGTGATCCAGCATGATTGCAGAATATGAGCAAGGCTTTCTGGTTGACCGCAGTTGCCACGGCAGAGAACTGAGTGGTCACTTCGGCCACCTCGTGAATTTCGGACTTTGGTCCGCAAGAGATTACATCTGAGCTGGATGGCACGAATAAAGATTCTGGGGAAGATGCGGTCTGGATTGAACAGCCAACGATTAGAGAGTGGAGAGCGTGACACTTCCTGAAGACCACGGCCGTCTAGCGAATGATAGAGTTTATCCATCCACGCCGCATGGGCTTACTCCATTACACCCTAAACGCGTACCGGGACGTTCACCTCCCTCAAGATAGGGCCAAACGAATTATCTTTGACCACATTCCGCAGAAACTGGACACTGACTGGAGAGAGTCTCTCCACTCGAGATTTGCGCGAGATGGGAATAGTGGTGGACAAACTCGGGATGCCCAGACCACCCAAACGAATTGGGGTGTGGATGTAGCTGATTGGTGTGTCTTTAGGAAGGCGGAGCCACTGCCGAACAAACTGGCGAATCGTACAGTCCATAGCTTTGAGCGTGTTACGGTGGACTCGGCTCAATACTAATGAGTGATTCATCTTCGGGATCAGATGTTGTCTCAGGAGTTCTAGGCGTTGATGTGGCTTCAAGGGCGCTTTGGTGGTTTCATCCAGCATCGTACGAAGCTTGCAGACGGTGATTAGTGAATGCTTTACCTTTCCAGGTGAACGGGATACCCAGATAGGTCACCGTGTCAGAGGCGCTTAGTGAGTGGATAATGTCCGGGCCGAAGTGAATAGACTCGTTAGAGATAGCGGTTGCGTTGTGTTTATGGTCACCGCGGATGACCATGAGCTTAGTCTTGTGCGTGTTGATCTTCAGCCCGGATAGTTCCAGGGCACTAGCGGCGGCTGCAAGCTTCTCGGAGAGACGCGTAGGATTCTCAGCCAGAAGGATCAGATCGTCGGAGTAGGCGAAACCGTTGTATGTGGAACAGTTATAACCCCGCGAATAGATTACTATTCCGCCACTTGTTTCCACAGTTGCCACGAGCTTTGATCTTTCCATTAGATTGCCCCTTTTAGTACGTGCTCAAACTTTTGACCCAAAACCAAGAAGGGGAAGTGACGTGTTAACACAATTTTTTGAAAAAACCGGGTCAGAATCAGGCTATAGGAGCACTAAATTTACAGAGCGAAACGCTTACCGTACATGGCCAACAAGGCGTAGAACGAATCAAATGAGGCGGTCATATATGGCAGTCAGGGCGTTAGAACAAATCACGTTACAGAGGCATCAGAAAGCAACGCGAGAAAACAGTCCAGATAGCGCACAGACGTTCGACCGCACGGCTGCAGTCTGACTGACTACCACCCACCACCATACCACCTGAAACTAGGTTAATCGATCCGTGTAACATGATACGTCCTGACTGCTCCGTCAGGAAGTGTGCCTCCCAACACATCCTTCATGTTCTGCATTATCCACGATATTTTATTTGTGACTGTTACGTTTACCACTTAACAGAATGATATTAGACTAACAAAACAGTTTATTGTAACAACAACATAAGTAAGTCTAGAGAAATCAATCCAACGTAAGGAAGTACGCACTGTGTAAACAAGAGGCGTGTGCACGATTAGTTTCCCACGGTCGATAAGGTGGCCAATCCGAATAGTTATCGATTGTTCGCTAGACACGCACACGATGCGTGTGGAACCGTCGATGATACATCTCGCGAACCGATCATCCCTTCCTCCGTTAGTTGAAGCTATCTGGTCTGAAAACTGCCTACCAGGTGACGCTGAGATCGGCACAGGCGTAAGTTGGCAGGAGGCGTTTGCTCAGTCGTGAATACGTCGTGCTTCAGGGAGTCGGGCTGTCGGGGACTGGGCGTTTCCTGGACTGGATGCCCGCGGGTGTATATGATCTAGATGGCG
>LOND01004649.1:14883-26594 GCA_014220965.1 Paragonimus kellicotti
CTATGTATATGAATATATGAATATATGAATATGTAGGACTATGTATATGAATATATGAATATATGAATATGTAGGACTAATATGTAGGACTTACTTGATATTATCTAGACCACGATTTCGGGTATAAGGATCATCCGATGTTTGTAACTCTCTGACTAAAGAGTCAAAGTGTGTCACCTGTAATAGAAGACAGCTTCAGTCGACCCAAATCGCTGTTAACCTCGTTTGCATATGCGACGAACTTATCGTTCTGGTTACTTAAAGGAGATTACGAGCCGCTTTACTGGAGCTGAAATCGTGTGAGCTTTTCCGAAAAACAAAGATAAGCTACGTCTGGGTATAACATTCTTTAAAATTCTCAACAACATGCAGATCTTCTGGACGTATATTTTTTTTAGATAAGTTTATGCGGATAATGTTTTTATGACGCCTGTGTACCGAAGATACAGTGTTGTAGTAACCATAGTGCCATCGAAAATGGTAATTCTTGTTGAATTAAAGGCCCCTCTATAACTACCCTATCAGTAAGAATTGCTGTTGTAAAGTTGTTTAAGGTGTTCGGTAGACCTCTTATCGTCAAATATGTTTTGTCCAGTATGCACTGCGCAAACGTTCTACTTAACGATTGTGTATATCTCGTTCATCATCTGCGATTAACTGCGGAAAAGCACGACCGATCACACGAATTGTAGAGATCTAATTAGAATAGAGTCCAAAATCAACGTGTATGTAGCGAATAACTAACCGCTAGGGGCAGTAAAGATGAAGAATAGTCACTAATACATTACTGGAACAGAGGAATATCTCATTAATCAGGAAAATACTGTTTATTGCATGTCACTTGAAGAAGAGTTTGGTCTCGTGAAGTTCGGGTCTAATTTTTAGACGGACATTTTGTTCACTAAAGAATCAAACTGTTCAATAATCCACAATAGTTATTTATCAGTCTGCAATTCACGCAACTGTTAAGCTTGATTATGACGTTTGTCAAATTAAAAACATTTATTAAATAATAACTTTGTTCGTTTCACAGCGTATTCCTAGTAAAGAGGTGTATATCCGCAAAGTTAAGTGATGCCAGCGTAGAAGTGTACAACTGGGATCTACTTATCAATTAGTGATACTTCTCGCAGCAACCAGTAAGATTTTTGTATAATGGTATTTCGTTCAGCCCGATGATGTACACCCCAGAGGAAGATTGCTGGTCAAGTGGCACTTGCCTTTCAGTAACGAATGTCGGCTGACAGAAGGCATAAGGTTTTGCTTATTCCTGACAGGTAGACGTTAACTATATGAAAATCAAAGTTTCTCAAATGCACCAGCTGCAAGTTTTCTTTTGCGGTAACATCGGCCCGCCTTGTGCAACGGCCTCAATGAAGATAGTCACCAGCCTAAAAATCTATCTGAATGCGTTTTAACCCACCCGTCTGCTCTTGCTTTCACCATATGCTTGGCTACACTGGGGTTTTCGGTTTTAATTTTAGTGGCAAACTATGAGGATTTTATTCTGCTCAGAGAGCTTTTGAACAATCGGAAGCGCTTGTGTATTATTAGACGTCATTTATGTCACTTCCCATGCATGCCGGTTGTCAACAATTTGGGATAAACTTTACAACCTCATAATGTCAGTTATTCTGTATTTTTGGCAAACGGTTCTGTGATTTGAACTGCTTTTACCAACCTGGCACACATTTGCTTCGAACGCTCCAAACACCATCGTGGCATGTGGTTACTGATGAGACTTGCTTCATCAACTGATAGCCCGGATTGCAAGTGACATTCAGCTGGGCTCCGTGACGCACTCGCCCATATGGGAGTATGATTCCGTCCAAGGGGTTCGGTCTGAAATTCTCTGAAGCGTCCATTGGCCTACTGTAATCATCGGAAGAGATGGGAATGAGGCGTTGTGATGGTGTATTTGGTCTGTGCATGAGAATTACATTGCCATGGTCTACAGTAAATAAATAGCAGTGCCGATTGCAGGCCGGTGTGGGCTGTGGTAGCCATGTGGTCCGGTTCCCGAGCACACCACATTGCATGACATTCAATTCGAAGGAAGGCGTCGTATCTGGAGGACATCTGTGGTGAGAGTTAAGTTTGGGAACAAGAAAATAAAAAGACTTGTAAATTTACGATTGTCACATAATAAACAGCTGAGAAGTTAAAAGTTTTCATTGTTAATAAATCGACCATCATATCCAGTTAAACGCAGCGTTGACATCTGGAAGACCAACCTGGGTAGCCTCTTTGGTAAAAAACGTTAGGTTCAAAATTCTGCTATGTGAACAATTAACATGGACGATTAATCTACTGGGGGTAAAGTTCATCCCAAGTTGTTCATCTCAGCTAAACACTCTAGAATATAATTCCACTGAAACAGCTGCTCGTCAGAAGCATTACATTCTTATCATGTTCCTTCTTACATGTTGATTCATCCTGTAACAAGTACTTCTCCTAACTTCAAACTGCATAACCGTGTGCAACTGCAACAACGAATTCGATTGCTACCGTTAAACGAGTTTACAGCTGTTATATTGAAGGATATTTCCCAAAGATTTGCTTTGACGTGTATCGGTTCGTGACTAAATAAAATATCTACAGAAGCAGATGATAAGAACTCAAATGCACACACATCAGGTTCCTCTGTGTCATCACTGCTAAAATCGCGTACCCGATCAAGTGGTTTATTTCCCAACCCGAGAAAGTGAGGATGTAAACAGTGAAAAGTGTATCAGGAACGAGTTAAAGCTTGATCACGGACGCTCCAAATATTTGTAACAGGCAATTGCCATAGAAAGAAACTTATTGATCTGAAGAGCTTAGCTTATACAGTTATATGGGCGAACTCGAACCGAAGTCAAGGTCACCTCTCGACGGCTTTCAATTCCATCGGCCATTCGTTCAACTTGCATCTAGAGGAACTCCGTGGTCTGTACCGGTCGACCACAACAAAGAAGCTGAATTAGACCCATGCTTCCTGTTGACTGCCTTTTGATCGTAAACTTTCTTTTATACGTCGGAGGCTTGGAGCAGTACGCTATATCATTTGGCGTTTTCAGTCACTGTCATGTCGAAGCTTCACAAGAAGATTGTCTTTCTGAAATATGTCTATTTGGAGTCGTCTAATAGGTCAGAAGACTCTTCATAAGGGCATCGGCTATATGTCTGTTCCCTATGAATGTGTTGACATACCTTCAAGCCTGGCTGTTTGATTGCAGACAAGAAGGCGATGATCGTGTGTGACTAATGAAAAACCGTTTACTGAATTTCTAGAGATGGCTGAAAGCAAACCTAATCCCGGTTCTCGTAGAATTGTTTCAAATACCCAGAAACGGCTACAGAGTTGGCTCAGCTTCCCTATCGCTGGGGTTGACGATTTTATTTTTATCCGAAAAAAGTAATCCACTGTGGGCGTCGACAAACATCTGGGAAATCTGACCGTTATACAGCTCGCTAAAGTCGGGGTTTACACGAATTAACGGTTTCTAATGCATTGGCCGGGAATTCAGTTCAGAGTTCAATGGGGATTGGTCTGTAACTACACAAGTAGAACAGCCTTTGCAAAGTGCCTAGATGCGGAAGTCATATAGAACCAGTACCCATAAGTCTATGCCAGTACTTTCATCCTAATGCTACCTGGATTGTCATTATGAAATTGCTGCATACCCCAAATCCTGATTACAGGTGGTGTAATCACACCTTGACAAAACCAGATGCTGAACTTTTTGATGGAAAGTATATTGCCAAAACTAATGCTTCATTCCCTCAACAAAGCGATTTTGAAATCATTTTATTGCGAGGATGGCGTTGAACGTTCTGCAGAATTGTGTTTCACCTTGATACGATCAAATGTACTGGTGAAATTCTATACTGCATCCCTTACCAGTAGTCATTTTAGCGGTCGTCATATCTAATGCATTGTGGGTATTGCGGAACTCTAGTGACCCACCGGTTTCTGAGAATAAATCAACATTGAAACGTTAGTTGTAAAGCTCATCCAGTTGGTTGCACCGAAGATGACTGGGTTGGGAAGCGGTCATGCTGGTCGGTGATGAACCTTATTTACTCGGTTGATTGCATAAACAAGTTGCACTTTTCTGCTTGGAGACGGAACCCAAATTCCTGAGTTCGTCTGGAGATATGGTCAAACTTTTCTTGCAAATCAGTGGGATGAGTATAGATCATAATGATGTTTCTGATGTGTGCCGCTAATCTCGAGACGTCTGTAAACTTTGTCTTCGTGATCGATTGAAAGATTGAAAGCAATGATTCCACTCCGACAGGAAGACGACGTTGCTAAAGTGAGCACCAGTGGGTGTTCATGGACGGTAAATCTCCCAACATTTCATCTACTTCGGTTTGAAATGTTCTGCCCGGTCAAACTTGACAGGGCATTTCCCGTTACTGGACTTTACAAACAATTCATAAGAAACTGGGAGAAGACAACAACGACCCTCTAATGCGTCAATCAAGGCGGTTGAATAGTCATCGTACTAGTCAGAGCGGTTCCTTTTATTAAGGCTGAAAACAGAAACTATAGAACGGAAGTAACTGGCTGATATGATAACCCCAGAGTTCTGAAGCCTGTCAAATTATTTGTCCACAATTGGTAGGGCAACAAACGGTCGGGAACATTTGGTCAGAATGATACAGTTGGCTTCAGAAGTGCCTTCTGGAACACATGAACGAATCACTTGCAAAAACGCTCTCCGGTTTTGATGAAAAATATTCGGTTTCTGATATACTGGGGAAGCTGAACCGTCAAAGTGTTTGGTACCGTGCTGCGTGGCATCCTTGAATAACCAGCTGTCTGATCTTGCCATGGACTAGAAGACAGTTTTGAAGGTCCCTTAGGTGGACCGCGTCACATGCATGAGCATTACCTTGTCGGACGTCACGGTTTACCTCTCTACTGAGTAACACAATTATTCTCCGTACGTTCTGGACTAGACATTGTGCTCATTTTTTACACCGAACAACCAATTTTCTTTGACGGCTGTGACGAAATCAGCATGATGTCGAAATGAATGTCTAGCTGTAGACTTATCAGATTGCAGTCAAGCTTCGCCAACAACTGCTGGTGGGGTTCAGCAAATATGGATTAAATGAAAACCGAATACAGAACTGATTTCTGTCCGTTTCTTATTCGGTTTATTTCGATGTTCGCTCAAGTGGGACGTCAGATGTCGGAATGACTGGACGGAACGGCTGCATGCTTACTTGTGCTTCCATAGGTTACACTTTTTAACACTTGTGCTGTCTTAGTGGACATCTCCGTACATTATGTCAGTCACCGCATTGCGAACACGTGGCTGGGGTTTCACTAATAACTACGGATAAGTGGTCACTGCGAAACCTCTACTGTAATTAACCCTGGCAGCTCAAGCATGACTGTACCATGTTTCATACTGACCAGGTAATGTCATAGTAAGACTGCAATCTTTTCAATTTTCCTCGGAAACCGGATGGAATATCAGCATTTTCGGCTGATCATAGAATGCATACCAATAACGGACACTGCTGGATTGTGTGTTCCACACACTCAGTTTGAGACCCTTGCACGAGTAACAGGTGTTGGTAAAGCTGATTGCTCCCGGAGAACCTTCGTCAATGTCGTCCGTATTTCTTCATAAGGGAGAATGAGAGGTTTTTCCAAAACTGTGCATTTAACTTATGCAGAGTGCTCTGTCAAATTCGGTGTCTGAAGAAACACGCGCACTTTCGTGTGCCATCTGCCTCAAACCACTCTACTTTGGAGACATCTCCTTATCGGCCGAATCACGATTCAGACGTCACTCTGGATCCCTCATCATACACAAATTTGTTGAAACTGTTTGTGTTCATTTCTACAGTTCGAATTTCCTGATATCGTAGGTATTTATGCGTCAAGACTGCCATCAACTTCAGTTGAGTTTTGTAGAATTAAACTTGTTGCTGCGGTACAGCGAACTCAAATCCTCCCATTGGAATCATTACTATTTGCGAAAGTTGCGTGTCAATCACCCGAGGGCGTCAGCTATTGCACCTTCTATGATGCAGTTACGCGCTCGATCGTACTGAACTCTGAACATACACGGCAAGCAATTGCCACACATGACAGTCAGGACGGAGAATGATTCAAATGCAGCGACTACATGTGGCATCCGTAAATTTGGACGGTTCGGGTTTTGAGGGGATCAAAAAGCAAACGAGGGAACTCAGTTCGGATAGAGACGAAAGTTACACGCATCCGATTGCACGGCCGCAACGTGAGTACCTGATTTAAATAATACAGAACTATGCATTCGGCACTGAATCCACTCCAGGAAATATGGACCGGCGTATTCCAGCCTTACTTCAAACAGTCGACATCTGAGTCTATCTGTAGATTGTAGCACAATCACTTCGAAGATGGTGTTTCCCATCCTGGATCGAAAGAAATTATTGGATTCAAGACCGGATGGATAATATAATGGATTCAGTTTGAAGATTGTTGAATGATGCGCTATGTCGTCTGTTTCCACATGCATTACCTGGGAGGTAATGTTGAGGAATGTCGCTACTTTGCTTGTTTGCTTTTCTGTACTAAGGATTAAGGTTGGTATTTCCTTAGCAGAAAATATAGACCACTTGGTGAAGTTCCAGGAAGAAGAACTATGTTAGAGATGACCCGGTCAAAGATGAATTATTAATGGAGTAGAATGGTCGACATAAACCGGTCATAGTAAGAGAGCATCCGCTGTAAGAGAGACTATTCTTCTTAGTGACAGACGGCTAATGTACCTGTTGACCGCTACTCAGTTGGTTTTCATTCACTCGACCCGTTTCATCTGAACAGTGAACTAAAGTAACCTGTGTGTAACATCAAGCCTAACCGTCTGAAAAGCCATAAGGTACAGTAATTGTCAACAGCCAGATGTGAGAGCGCATGGATTCCTAAACTTATAATTTTGTATAGTAGGAGAACGACGTGTGATTAAGAATTTCTTATCCTATGCCATTCAGGAAATCGAATGTGTAATGAGGACAAAATATATGGCTTTAATTGAATGGAAAAGTTGCAGTCTCCGACTTATATATATGCCATAATGAAACAGCAAGACGTGTTAACAGAATAACGTCGGCTATATTTTTTCAGTTCAACCGTAAGCATGTGATTGAACAGTTCTGACACCACCACTTCCTGACACTTTGCATGTTTCATATACCATCCGTTAGATATTGGAGTCTGGGTGAATGTTCCATTGTGCATTCGTGTCTGCGTAATCAAAAGAAGCTTCACGTCGGACGGCTAGGTGTACGAACGTTTTTACCAGTGAGGTTTAACCGTTTTCACAGTGCCTATAACACAATTGTGCCCGCAAGAACGTTTGTTGTTTGTTTGTTTCTTGCCAGAACCTCAACCAAGAGCTACTTGGGAACACCTCGACAAACTTGTTCAGTAGGTTGTTCCATTGATATAGCTTCACTTCTGTTATCATTCGTATTGCGATGGTTTTTATGATATAATATTCTTTAAAACCCTTCAGACTTTTCAGTTTGTCGCCGCAGAATTCCCGTGGCCAATAACTTCGATACTTCTGCCGTTGCCCTTCTCTCTGCCGTCATCAGTTGAGTTACCCAGCATCATTTACTTACACATCGACCACTTCTGAAGTAGGGGTGGAAAAGTAACACCGATGATATCAGTGTACCCAGAAACTGATAACGTTATTTGCTGTTGAGTAGTTGATCTTGTCTAATGCCGCATCAATAGCTTCACAACCACGGTCAGGAATAGATCAGGTAGATCGTGTAATCTCTGGAAGAAGTGAGACTTGAATCCATTATCTCCCTTCACAGTTGATTAACAGTTCCATCAGAGTGTAGAAGCTGCGATAACCTTCCAGCAATTTTTATATTAGTCACAAAACTGAGTAAAAGTTTTGAAGATGAAACGAGCATTAGTATTATGCATTTTAAGTGAAGGTATCTAGGCAATTCGCTTCAAAATGGCTTTTCAACAACAGCTATTTTTATGTTTCTTTTACGTTGAACAGGTCGCCTTAGATCTGGGATTAGAATGCCTATTCGGAATAATTTTGGAATCGCTAAACTTTGAGGCCTAATCTCACTGAAAATCTGATAGAAATTGTCAAGGCTAGTAATTGCTCTTCGCCTCATCATTTTGCTATGAAGTTGGATTCTATTGACAGAGGAGGTCTGTCGACTGTAGGTGTGGAAATCTATTTACTGATGGTCGCCGCATTTGCAAAACAAACTCATTTATTATGAACAAACAAGACGGGAAAGTTTTCATGAAAGAATAGTTAAAAAGTAGCGATATGTAAACGTTTTACTACGAATGACAAGAACCGGCTTTTCTTGTGTACGCTATCAAGAGTGTTGATTAGTTCAACAAATTTCTGTTGACGTGCCGAATGATTACCTCATCGTTATAAATGTTAAGAATGCATTCTCAAATTGCTCCAAACATGTTACTGATGCTATCGCTTTTACTAGTAAATCGTGTTTGCTAACATGTCATCAAATCCCATATGTCCAGGATTGGATTGTGATTTGACCACAGGTTGGCAGTGGAAATGATCAAGTTTTATATTTTACATTAAGCAATCCCAATAACCTTAAAAGTGATGTCTGGTCTCATTATCCTGTAAACGTCAGCAAATGGACCAGACTTTCCAAATGAGATAAAAATTTCGCATATTGTTGGAGATAATCTTTCAACCAATCCTTAAAATGGCACAGCCGACCTACTGATATTTGTTATGTTCACTGCACTGACCAACATCTTCCAATTATACTTCTTTCCTTTAGTATCCAATTTCCTTAGGCCAATACCTCCGTTTCGAACGTTTCAAAGTATCGGTTAGTGAACTGATTCTTTTTTTGTCCAAGGGTAATCATATGTTTCACAAAATAGTACAGAAATATTACGTCTTTGATGTTTTTGCCTGAAATATGATCGTTTTGTGCATTCGTAGCATTAATCATAAAATTTTAGACTTTTTTGACGAACAGTCGATTTTTCATCTTTTTTTGTCAACCGTGTTTTAGTCAGGTTGACTGAAATAAATTAAATATTGTACTTACTCGATCAATGCTTTGCTCCCGAATGTGGTTTCATTGACTTGAAGCCTACCGTTTAGAATAGCAGGTGGCGAACCGCAGTCACGTTCTAATAAAATGAAAATCGGTAGCTCGTGAATTCCTGGAGACAATGTGATCAAAACTGTGTAATTCATTGCATTAGCGGTTATGTGATGTTAAAAGGAGTTCCCTTCCTAAGCCATACTTTGTCATCCCGGATAGTATCATTGACAACGGACATTCCAGGACGTGCTTCACCAGGATGTTGCCGTGATAGCTATGGACTTTGACACTGCGTTCCTGTATGACTGGCCGAAGGGCTTGCGCCAAACTCAAACAGTAGGTGCCTCAGTAATACGTGGATGCACTCAGTAGACAGGCGCACGCTTGTTCAACAAGCAAGGTCTGTTTGACTTGTCAGTGTGCTAGCAACAGCTGACTGCAAGCAAAACCACCTACGCAGCCATGTTATGCAAGTCCGAATGTTGACCAAGTTTAATGTAGACAGAAGCCAGCTCAGAAAGCTGTGATACACGAAGGCTTGACAGTTGAACATCATGAACAAACAGCTGGCGGAAGTCTGTCCAAAACATTGATGCGGGTGCGGCTGCGCAGATGTAAGTCGTTAATCCTATCAAATTCGGAATAAGACCTACCGTTTGGCAACCAGATGCAACCACTTTCAGCGTGGAGGTTACAATTAAGTTGGCGACGCCAGTAAAGAGGAAAATGTGGTGTTCTCTGACCCCAGGCTAGCAAGGCACTTTTTGGAATGTAAATAAAGTCTGTCACTCTACCTTTTGTTACACACTCCTTATCGCACCTGTTATTTTGTACATATGAACAACTTGTCTACGGTTTAAATCTGTAAACACTTCTACCTCGCTCGCCTTGTAGTCTGCTTTCACGTAGTCATCGTTACCGTGGTCTAACCGTGGCGGCATCCATTTTAGCACACTTACAGGAGCCGAGTTTGCTGAAATTTCTGTCGTTCAGGAAGAACCTTTCTCCAACCTACCGCGGACCTAGTGTAGTTAAATCAGTCTTGGGCAAATATGTGTCTATGTAAGTAGCCTTGCAACATTGTTGACTCACTTCTTGGTTCCGCTGCACGTATTCTCAGACATTCGGTCATCGATGGGTTCAGAAGCTGACAATCGATAGTTAGGTTGATGAAATCATAAAATGTACATCAACTCTTCCAACTTTTGATCGTTATCTGTCTACCAATAACCCTCTAGGTGATATCCATATAACGTTGTACCTTCTTCTGATGCGGGGTGGAATGTTAGTGATCTCACACATGCATTTGTCAGGGATGGCATACTTACACGCATGTCCACACTCAGCCAACTGCATAAGGTTGAAATCGATAGGTCTAGTTCGAACGACAATCTGAGAATCTTTTGAATGGCATTTTCAAACACAACCCGACTGTTAGCTCGGAGGACAAGGAGTAATTGCTTGAAACAACCTAAACGGCAAGCACAGATGGCAACCACGACAGTGCCAAACTAATCAGTCTGTATTTGTTCCCGTAAGTTATTATTCCGGATTATTTTGTCCAGTATTGAATAAGGGATGTCATGGCAGTACCGCTGCAACTTTGGATACATTACTTACTCGATTACAAAATGAATGAACCTAAGCAAATTGGGTTAGTAGCATGCAAATGGACAAATATTTTTACACTGTGTATATATGTGCACCATCACATACATGTCTCATGGTAAGGTTGGAAGACTCCATTTTTTCAGTTCATCCTTATTTGATACATACACGCACACACACTTTATGGTTGTTATTGAACAATATCTTTGGGGTGTCGCAATATGATGCAATGACAATGTTCATTTTCATTTTTGACGCTCAGGTTTTATTTGCACGACAACGTTTACCTAATTTCACCGGCGAATTTTGACATCCGCTGGGAAAGCTTGTGATACACGATTTACTTATACCACGACTGATATGTTCTAGTTCTTGCTTCAGAAAATTTTGAAATCCGTTCGTGGCTTTCTGAATTTTCAAACCCCGATATACTTGTATAAACGATAGTCACCAGAAGTGCGGTTGACATCCAGACTCTACCTATAGCAGTTAGTGCAATCTGTTGACTAATTCATTAGTTCAGTTGGACGTGCTTGTTGTATTGTCTCTTTGAAGCACAATAGTCCCATTTATTCGCACTGCAGAACCGCAGTATTTTGTGGACCATCAAATTTAGATTTCGATCCCTAGGTATTAGTTATCTTTAACTAATCTCTGAAAAATCACCTTTCACAGTTACCAAGCTGTAATCAGTGACAAGTTGGTTGGAACTTGCTTCACTTTCTTCCAATATCACTTCAACAGTATTTAACTTTGTTCGGACCATCAACACATTTTGTGTTCATCGTCCATATACGCCGTCAAACAATGTCAGTGTTGCTGGAAAATCCATGTTCACTGTGTTGTCAATTCCGCTGCATTCGGTGCTTGCTAAAGGCAGTTGGAAAGTCATCTTTGGATAACTCATTGAAAGGTCATTATGAAACCCACGAAGCCATCTATTTTAAGTGAGGGGGTAATTGATTATGCACTCCAGATTCTTTTAAATGTAGGCAATGTGCATAAACTTCACCAAATTACCAGGACCTCAT
>LOND01004651.1:3616-18242 GCA_014220965.1 Paragonimus kellicotti
CAGAGAGCGGTCATCATCATCATCATCATCATAGACAGCAATACATCAGTGGTTCACACTGATGCTTGACTGCCACACAACCACGAAGAACAAAGGAGAGAAAAAAGAAACTTATATAGGAAGAAAAAGGAAAACAGGGTGGGAGGGGAAGTGGACCTAACTACTAAAAATAGCTACGTCTATATTCAAACATACAACATCAAGGCGCCTACACCTTGCAAACAAACAACCGAGCTGTGAGTGAAAGTAAGGCGTCATCAGCAAGACAGCTTCCTTACGGCTTTCACTGCCCCGCATCATTAAGTGCACTCACTTCACAGACAACTCGGCCAAACAACGACAGCATTCACGCCACTGAGCTCGATTAGCCGCCATCTCACCTAACGTCTCAAGCCACCGACTCTGTGAGTCGCGAGGGCCCCAGCCCGGGAGACGAACCCGATCTACAGTGACAACCCCTTCGTGAACGATTTCATTTGTCTACGCCAGGTCATCATCTGTCCACCTCGCACCTTGCGCCAGTCGGCCGCAGCGTCGGCAAACAGTGCTCGGTGTGGCAAACGACTAGCTGGCATCCTTAGTACATGACCCAACCATCTAAGTCTGTGCAAATGTAGCGACTGAACAAAAGAACTCGTTGACGAATCAGTGCCAAACACCCGCTTCCTAACCTCCTCGTTGCTTACTCGCTGGTGCCACCCGATACGAGCGATTGAACGCAGACATCGGTGGTCAAATACCTGGAGACGGTTCACGTCCTCTACCCTGAGCAGCCAGGTTTCGCTGCTGTAAAGTAATACAGCCCTCACTGTTGTTTGATATACGCGACCCTTAAGCTTCAGAGAAATACCTCTCTGTCGCCATAGGTGTCTCAGATTAGCGAACACCGCCCTAGCCTTGGAAATACGCGCTTCTATTTCATTTCCTACACCTCCGACGCCACCGCTGATGCAGCTTCCCAGGTATACAAACCGGTCAACAATCTCCATGACTTCATTATCTAACATTAAATCTACGTAATCACAGCAATCTTGCAGAAGCACTTTGCATTTTGAGGCTGCAAAGCGCATTCCGAAGTACTTAGCAGAACGCGAAATAGCGTCCAGTGTTGTTTGTACCGCTTGAAAATTGTCAAACAGCAATACCTTATCGTCAGCATAATCAAGATCAGTCAGTCTTTCACCAGGTAGGAGGTCCACGCCGACATCATTTGAGTGCCGCAGACAGTCCTCCATTATTTCGTCTATGACGAAATTGAACAAAAATGGCGAAAGGGGACAGCCTTGACGTACGCCGCTCCTGGTGCTGAAACTGTCAGACAGTTCACCGTAAACCCTAACCTGAGCTGGGATATGGAAATAAAGCGCCGACATCCATTTAGTTTATCGTATCGCACACTGCAATCGCAGTATGGCCAGATAACTAACATCATATTACTTGTTGCCATGTGACTGACTGAGTAACTCGAACTGAATCAATTCCGTTATTAAACGGCGTAGCAGCTTAACGGCATTGACTTATGAGTAGGCTTGGCTTCAAGCTAAACAGATAATTGAAATCATCTGCGGGGACAGTAATGGCCCTCAAAGTTATTGCTGATCGAGTAGGTTAGTACGAGCTCTCAAGCTAGTATGGTATAAGTGAGGTAGGAATATAAATTTGATTACGCACGAATGGTGGAGAATTTCGTTTGATGTCGCAATAGATGGACACTCTCTAAGAGATCATGCACTTGAAAGTCAGCCACAAATTCATTAAGCAACCGTGTGACCACCGCCACATTAAATTATTACGGAAGTTATTACAGTCAAACATTCAGCGACATTAGCTGCCAAGTACTGCTCAATCTATTCAACCTTTTAATGAAACTGAAGTCAAGGGATTCATTGAGTATGCTGAGCAACCTTTTGATTATCGACAAGTTGTAGGACGTTCTGGTTGGCATAATTTAAACGCCAGTTGCAAACAACCACACCTTTGGAAGATATGAACTTCTGTCGAGCCCTTACAAAAGCAAAACACGAGTGTGGGGCGTAATTTTGGTAGGCCATAACTGATATATCTAAAGGAATGCAAATCTACAACCATTTTTTAGTGTGGTCTCACTTTTATTGTTCGCTTTGTGTACACAGAAGATATTCGTAACGCTCAGAAGGTTACGGAATAGCAGCCTCCTTCTGAACCGCCTTTACAAAGTAATTTCAAACGTGGTTGTTGATAAGCGGTAGTTGAAGTTTGAGAATGTTCAACTTGTAAAAATTTCAAAGTTCGCTCCGTTTAGCAATGGTTCGAACGCACTTGGTTAGTCAATTATGTTTTAATCCGTTGAATGTCTTACACCGTTTAAAGCACTATACGGCCAGCTGAAGATACACACTAAATACGTAGATGTATTCCAGTATAGGTGTGTAATATATCTTGTAATACTCTACAAACCTATTCATAATAGCCGGTCTTCACTCGATATCATTGTCTATCCCGTGTAGGGGCTGATCCACGAACATTTACAACAGCGTGTTTCACAGCCCGTTTGAGAAAACGAATTGAGCCAATGGGGAAATAGAAAAGGTCGCTTTTAAGTCATAATATTCATCCCGGAAACTGGGCTAGGTCGAAGCGAGTGTCAAAAATAAAGTGGTTCAATTTTTATAGTCGATACACTGACGGTTATTTGCGGCAGCCTATTACTTTATAAACTAATCCCACTCTGGAACTTACCAACTATGTTAAAACATGTCTTCAATTTCAACTCACCTGAAGCTGTTGGTGGTAAATCTTCCAAACCTCATGCACCGAACGACGACTGTAGATAGCATAAGCCAATACTGTGCGTTCACGTAGCTGCGCATTCTCATAGTGCGGATGATTGGTGAACGCGAAGCCGACAGAGGATTTGGAACCAGGCGCGGACCATTGTGTAGTCGGGTAGGGGGCTGCTGCCGGTAGCATCAGGCGAAGACCTCCCAAGGTCGACATCGGGCCGGCTATCACCCAAGGCATGTTATAGCCGACGATAGTCGTTCTAATCGGTGGCAAACTTTGAAACCAGTCCAGAAGAACCTCGTCGTTATAAGCACTGAATTGTCCGTGGATGGCCCACTCGGCCTGAAAAGACCACGTTGTTGCGATAAGGTTGTCCGGAAAATAAACAACAAAAGACAAGGAAGTTGCAGGATAAGACGATGAAAAATGTGAATCAGGTGATGTTCTCTAAAGTAACATTTTGTACAGTCCGATTACACACCGACATAACTCATTTATAACTACCAAAGGAAGTTCCACAGAGGGATGTGAACCAACCGTAATTTGCTAAAAAAGTGAAAGATCGTGTAACCTGGATTGACCAGTGTGAACTGATGAAACCGATGGGTATATATACGTATCGACTGCGTGAAATCCACAGGACGAATGTTGCGCTCCGACCCACTATATCAGTACCTGTTAATTGTGATTTGTTTCAGCCGATCAGAAAACCAGACCATAAATCATACACGTATCAACGTTTTAACTTCTCTGTTGAAATGTGTTTCGAGGAAAATTCCGCTTTACTATCAGAAGAGTCATTTTGAGCTTGTCATTTCCATAGATGGTCCAGGTGTACAAAACAAGCTCTTGTGTTCGTTCGGCGTGTGGTTCTTACTTTTTAACAGTCCACTTTATAAAACAATGGAAAATGTTTATGTATTTGTGTCAAACGGCAACGTTCCTCTTTCCATCTTCAAGAAAACTAAAGTGACCATTACTTTTACGCACGTTTTTTTGTGAAGTTTAACTTCCAGGAATGTGTTTTGTAATGAGTGGATCGTCTTGCAATGGACAGCCCACTGGATCCGCTGTCAGCACATCCTTAAACGGCGAAAGTGGAATCTACGATACACGGAACTTTATCAGAACCGGTGCCACACAGACGTTAAGTAGACGACATCTTAGCCATCTCTGCAAACTCAAGGTTCAAACGGCATCCCAATTAAATGTAAGACCACTTGGAGAAAGGGATGTGAATGGGTATTTTCAGCTCCTAAGTATTCTAGTCACTCGAACAGCAGATATCACAACGGAAAGCTCTATCCATAAGAAGTCTTGGTGGACAGGATTCTATATACATACCTAAGGCTTCTGTTTGTGCAATATAAGAGTGGAAAGGCCATGCACGAAGGACAAGCTACCGCCAGAATTGGACATCGCAAGCCAACTAGTGCTTCTGTGATCTGTTAGGAAATTACAAGCAGCACCATCCCCCCCCCAAAAAAAGCGTACCAAAAATTCCCCGCTATAGATAACGGCTCGGTCACACTGACAAGCAAACGTTCAACAACAGATTAATCCCGCACATACATGCCGCAAAATCGTGTGTAGTACGGCAGACTAGAGCACTCATGATTACGAATAAGCAGTCTACGTTCCAGTCAACATCTCACTGGTATAAATTCGATTTAGGTATTGAAAATAGAGGTACCCAAAGAACAACCCTAAAGACTTTTGTTTTAAACTCCAAATGGGACCCAAAGGTTTTGTAAAAATGACTGAAAACACACAATAATGCTAAGAGGTCTGGAGATAATCTGTGTAATCGCAGTTCATAGCATCCCAAATGCAACGACAAACACGTTGAGAGTACGGTCCCGCCTACTCAATTCAGGTGTGGATGTTCGCATAACATGACATAAAACGCCTACGAGCCGAAATTCTCACTTTAGTGTAGTTCCACATGATGGATGAATCGGACAGACAGCGCAAAGGCACAAGATATCACAGACTTTTACATCTGGTCTGAAGAAGTTGTTGGATCCGTAAACATCAACCGGTTACAGTCCACTCTGAAACCCCGAGTTCACATTCTCAGGCATATTCCGACTAACTGCATACGCTTATGGACCATTTAGTCTAAGTTGCTACAGATTAAAATATACAAATGGGCAAGACTTTAGTTTTTATTCATCAGACAATGGCATCAAGAAAGTCGCTCAAAACAGCGTGCATGGTATCATTGCTGTTACTACGCTGGGCTAGATCAGTTACAACTGTAAGGACGGAGAATAGGGACTTCCAACTGATCTTCCCCAGGCTGTAGCGTTTGTTAGAGATTACGGCTTCAAAGAAAACGACCGGGCTACCACGGAGGACGCTACATTCCGTTTGCATTGTAGCGTATGCTTATACAGACCATACGCTTGAGATGAGTCAAGGAAACTGTAAATCCAGCAGTCACTGATCGTGATAGAAGCTAATTCGCCAGAAACAGCGATGAATAATCAATTAATGTGGGAAACGCGTAAATTTAGCGATATATATAAGGCCATTGGTCACGAGACTATATCGCACATGATAGCGTTTCCAACCAAGAGCGTGACTGATTACACGGCAAACGACAAATTCTAGTCTTAAACATCGAGCGATGAAAGTTATTGTGCTCTAAATCACTCTGCTGATTGATTGTTTTTCAAAATGGGATGTGATAGAAGAACAAGTGCATGGCTTAAGTGGTACATGTGATACGTTTTGATGATTTGTTGCCCTAGTAGGACTAAGAGCTTTCTGAAACAGCCACAACGTATCCTAGAGGACCTACTTCAGAAAATGGTCATGGAACGTTGAAAATCACTACGCGTCCTCGTAATCTCCGAATAATCGACCTCGCGGACACTTTCACGGTAACACTGTACACAAATGAGCGGACTTCAACCCGTAACAACTAAACTGAGATCATCACCAGTACTGTTTTGTGATATAAAAAAAGCAACAACGGTCAATGTCTCCAGTCACTGGTAGCAACCGAGACGAAGCCTAAATTTTTTGTACCGCGCACACGTGAAACTGACTAATCCACCACATTCAACAGTAATATGAATCAAAGTAGATCAGCGTGTGTAGGTACGAGACATCACCTGCAAATTACGCAGTCCCGGTACAGTCATGTATGCCAAGAACAGTATGAGAAGAGCGTGGGCAACCAAGACAGTCGAAGAACGCGTGACGTTCAGCCGATTAAACCAGCGTCGAGCAGTTTGACAAAGAAAACCGAAGTTGGTGAATTGTCTGACCAACAGTTGCCAACGAGTGGGATGGGCCAGTAGTGCCAAAGTCAAGCATAGTTGTGGAGTCCAGAACAGTTTCAGGCGCATAATCAATCCAGCCATCAGGGTGAAGAAGCACAACTGTGAGGGTCAAAGAACGCTGTGGTTAGCACTACATGCATCGGTACACGATAGTGACGTTTTGGTACCACCCAATTAAAAAAAACAAGCAACTGTCCTGGAGATTTGTGTGTACGCGTGTGAATAGGCGTCGAAAAAGTACATTTCAGAATCTCGTAGAATAATAAGCCTACTAAAGATGAATAGATTTGAAAAAGTGAATAAAACTGACTGGTGTTGTAAGGTAGTACTTTAGATTAAACAATCCAATTTGGTGATATAGCATGTAGTAATTTTATCGCACAGTCCTGTAATCCGTACTACGTTAAAAAGATAACTGCGTCCAAACAGTTATCACGCTGAACAACTCTCTCGGATCCAAATCGAGTCACGTCTGATAAACAATGATTGTGCAAAAATAAACAGATGAACCGACGATAACAAGGTTTGTTCATGACGTACCTTGGGAATGAGGTTTTAGCGACTTGGTTTTGCCTGAAAGTAAATCTACTTTGAAAAAGTTTGGACACAGTTGCTCATAGTGATCACGTACGTGGAGTTCAACAGCCATTAAGTGAGTCCTCCATAATTTGCAACACAGCGCGCTCGTTTCTTTGTAACATATAAAGTCACATAAGGGCTGGACATTGGTTGGATTATTACGCCCGAAGTCGCGAACTTCAATAAGAAGTAAAGTATCAAACTTACAAGTAGTTACCGTCATTTCTGAACAAAGAAGACAGAAGACTGACGTTACACGGTTTGCGCTCTAGAAAATTTCGCCTCATAGCTACAGGTGTTTCTTGTAAGTAATTTAAACACAAAATTCTGCACTACATGTTTGAACAGTCTATAGAACGAGATTTGATCAGGTACGAATCCCTATTTTGTGTCTGAAGGGTTCGTTTCTGTTTCCGGTTGTCTTTACTAAGTTAACGGTTAAGCACCCCGTCTTACGTAGCTGATCTCAGGATTCGACAAAGTGCACGATACGATAAAAGACAGTTTTGAATACACAGCTCATAACAAATACGACCCCTGATCGGAGGAAAAAAAAACCCTACCTGAACTTCCTCGACATCTGGTTATCGAATTGTAATGAGTTACCAAAACAGGAAGAATTTCAAAATCATGGTTAGGGGAGGAATCAATCTAATTCCTCCGAGATCTTGAGAGGTGATCCAGTCTTCTGTCATAGACGTAAGCAGGATAATAGATTCAGTTTAGTTAGGAGAGATGTACTCAGTTGACCGTGTTAATTGAAACAAACGGGTTATAATATTATAGTATTACATCTCTGAAGAGTGGTGACTTGAGGGTGCGTAAGCTAGACTTTCTACTACAGTAATGATTTTAATAACCGCCGCTTTCTGGAACCTGTTTTACCAATTTATAGATGCTCTCCTACGTTAAGGTGGCCTACATCTCAATAGATTTTATAACAAGGCAAGCGTCCTGTCAGCAACAAGACTGAGCATAAGATTCTTTCGGACGTTCTTTCTCCGTTAAACAACGTATTCTGCCTAGCATCTAATGGTTCTCGAGAAATAATGGACAGTGTTTGTTATACTCACAGACTTGTTTTAAAATAGGTGAGATTAATTTCTAAACAACTGTCAGTAAAGATCACTGAGAACACTGTTTACTAAAGTGAATGAAAGCATGTGACAAATCCAGGCTGAGCAGCTAACCATCAAAGAACAACACAGATTTAAAACGTCTCCAGAGGTCATTGTGCTGAATACGAGACAACTGCCACAAAACGTAACAGACTTGAAGGCTGAAAATGTATGTATGTTTGAAGCCAACAAAAATAGGCGAGACCTCTTAAGAGAGATAAACTGAAGTAAATCAGAATGAACAGAAAAGTACAAAAGACGCCGACTGTGAGTACCTGGAAAATGAGGAACATGGATGCAAAATCCAACAGCGGCTGATTCACGACTTCGGCCGATTCGGCGGTCTTTGTAGTCACAGACGCCGATTGTTCCAGCCGGTGCTGTTGCTCTTCCGATACACTCGAACGTACTAGCAGGCGAAACAAACCAGCAACACAAATCCAGAAGGTGATCAAGCCAGAAGCCGGCAGAAGACCTGTGACAACTGGTTGCTCTAACGAAGTCCACTGCATAAAAGGAACACCAACTTGATTTAATACTATGTGAAGTAAAAAACAGAAGGGCGGATCAGGAATGCAGTGAAAAATGAGGACAACAAAACAATTGAAATGAAAACACAGATTTACATCCCGCGACTCACAAATAGGATTATATAATATTTCTCGAGTAATTCCACAACATTAGACCAAATGTTTGCTTTCAGCATCAAACTTAGTGACGTCCTTGCTAGTCACCACGACAGATATTTCTCAGAAATCCGCTGCCATCTTTTCAATAAAAGGATAGGAAGTTACAATACATAACTTTATAAAACTATGAGATGGTCTATGTGGCCACATCACATTGACCCTCTATACACGAGGTTTGAGCCAGGTCAGAGTCAGAAGTCAATTTCGTGATACGTGCGAATATCATCGGCGAAAGTACATCTACATTAAACCCGTTCTTGTAGACTAATAATGCGGGACGGATGAACGAGCATCACGGTTTCAAGCAAACACAATCAGGTAGGAAAAATTAAACATACTTCGTGAATACGTTACGAACCCGCGGAAATAGTGTCTTTAGACTGCTACGGACTGTGACCGTTTGTTAAATTGCCCAGGAATTTTGCTATAATTATTAATATTTTGTGGCTCAAGCCCATTTACGGAAGACATGAGTATGTAAAAAGCTGAAAACTCACTTCTCGAGAAGCATGAAGAGTACTACTGAATTAACGTGCGCCACTGTACGAAATGCAAAAGGCAGGATCTTCGATTTTAGACAAATGGATTTAGCTTACGGGAGGTCACTAAATGACTAGAGAAATCAAAACGCACTACTTATGGTTTCTTGAGACGTCTATCCTTATGAGTGAATAAGTGTGAAGTAAGGAAATCATCAACCTTACTGAAAACAACAAGCACAGAGCCTGCCGACGGATGTTTTATGTTGATAATCAAAAATCACGCTTACGATGGACATTTTGACCAGAACTGTTCAACGGAAGTTGTAAAGCTATCCTAGATAAGAATATCCAAGTATAAGGAGGTCTTTTCAATCACGAACAACTTCAACGTTGTTTGAAGTGGACGGAGTTTCGCATCCGCTGAACGCCACAACGCGCACTTGTGCTAGTTCGTGAAGATAGGAAATGTAACCTTACTCAACATAGCTGTAGTATAAATCTTCTGCAATGCCCTACCGAAAGCGCAGATAGTCTTGTTTTGTGTGTGATAAGTTGTAAATTAGTTACCACCATGCTGATCCTCAGGATGGACGCACCGGCTTTAAATGGGTGTTTATTTTGCAGGGTGCAAAACGGAAATTAAAAAAGGTTGCATGAACCTACCACTCAAGAAAGCATGAAGTACGACAAGTTTCCATCAGAAACAACTACGAATCATCAACAGAAAATAAAAGAAGTATTCGTGGTTCTCGCTGACACAACCATGAAAAATGGAGCAAGCTAAGGCTATCTTATTCTTTCAACGTCACCCACAGTTCAGCTTACTGCAGCGTTCGATTATATTGTTTCACTCTGATATGAACAATAACATGTGCATGTGTAGCAGTCGTTTCATACCATGAATCCCTGACATGAAGTGAACCAAAGTTAAACGAAGACACAGACTAAATGAAATGGTCCACAAGTGTTTTCTTTGGATGTACTCAAGATTGGGTTAGTCAACCGAAAGCACACAATCTATTGAGCAAAACCTTGTTTATATTAAGCAATACCATCATTATCAGTTTTGGGTTCGCACTGCGTGACATGACTTGCAATGGTTTGGCTGCATTCATAAAAACGAACAGTTCAAACATGAAGACCACTGCCAGACAAGCTGTTGACCTGACAACGGCAAGTCCATTTGGGCCAGCATTGACAACCACTGTTCCTGAAAAAACATATGGTTTGACAAAGTTGTGTTCTACAAAATCGTCGTAATATAAAGGTAGTTTTCTACCGTCACTAAAGCTCGTTAACGCATGAAATCAAGCTCCTACATAAAAATAGTCTAGGTAAAGCGTGAACGGTGCAGTGTGAAAAGATAAAACGGTGTTTAAAAGTCCAAAAACGTTGCGGTACAAGTTTAAGTGACTTTACAGTGTAACTTCGTCTGAAATGCGTGTTACATGGCCTCAGAAATTAAACAACCAGACTCAGGATCTCAAAACGTCAACCCTCCCGAATGTCTCTTCAATACGACAAACATACGCCCTACGACTCATAGGCTGCTGAAGAAATGCTCTCCGTCATGTGACATACCAGGTCCCCTTCTATGGGTGGATAGTTGTAAACCGCCGTAACCAGACAGAAGCAGTCGAAATAATTCGAAATCAAATTCGCGATCGTGCGCGGCTGAAATATATCGAGCTTCTTCAACCAATTACGACCGCGGTTTATCACTCAGACAAATGCTTCGACTGGCCAGATTCACTGAAAACTTCTGCTGGAGTTCAGCCGTAATGCACCTCGATATCCGCACTGTAAGTTCAACAACGACCCTTGTATGCTCGTGATACATGCGTTGGTTAGCCAATGAACCGATCTCACACTAAGTAGGACAGAATTACCACACCGCACATTTTCAGTTTTAAGCAGTAATCATAGGTAGTAAGACTCACGCTACCGCGGATGCCGTCAGTAGTCCACGGAATAACAGACTAATGAATAAGATCAGATATATGAAGTACAAGAAAAAATAAATATTCCTGGAGGGGAAAAGATTCAACGATGCTGCGGAGAAATCAAAACATAGGCTCTGTGTTTGAATGGACAGATGAAGTACTCATTAGAAACTTGCTTATGCTGATCACCCTTTACAGGTGAAAATAAGATGTCGATACGATTGGATATGTTAAGTGTGTGTGTGTGTGTGTGTGTGCGGGACTTATGACCCAATTGACAGTCCGGATACAGTGTCCATTAAAGTGGACGAAGAGTACAAAGTAGCACGTTTGATGTTTAACATCAGTTCGCATGCACACTCGGTTTGGGTACTTTGTTTGATGATGAAACGACTATATAACCAAAATGCAAAGTTGGCCTAAAAGTTGGATACTTAAACCATAAAACCAAGCTACCAACTCCAACACTATACCCAACAATCACAAATATATTCGATTAGAAAAGTACGATCACGAGTTGACATGTCTGCCGTACAAAATGAGGACGAGACTGCATTTTGGAGTGCACCAGATATATTCAGTAAATCGGGTCACAATTGATAAAATATAGTGGCGTAACACATTAGAATGCTAAACCCTACTGGAATTTGAAGTTATGTCTTGCTCAATGCTGTCAAATGCAACAGCCATAGTTTAAAGGAACATTCGCGAACAGGTGAGTTTCCACGAAGCGGTCAAAACTGAATAAACTAGAAGGACAGCATCAACGATGGGGAGTGAACAACAAGTAAACTGGTTATAGTCTGTAACGCTCATTAATTCATTTTCATCGCTGCCTTTCTCGCCGAGCCTAAAATGGTCTTTTCTCTCTGAGTTTCTGCGACAGTTAAGCGTCAACATTACTCACTGATACATCACTGTCGCCAATGAGTAGGTGAGCATTACTTAATTTATAGCGATTTCAACCAGCTAATGAAGATGAGTGTCGCATGATGATTTACAATTGATCGATCAAATGATAAAGGACAATGTGCGAACCAATCCACAACATCAAGCTGTCCAGTTGAATTCAAAATCATTGATATATCAAGACACTAAAAACACCAACGACCAAACAGCTTTTCAGACTGACCCCGATAAAATCGAATTCTGCCGCACAAGTGTACATCCGAGTGTGAAATGTGCGGAAAGTCCCATGAAGTTGGAGCTTCTCACGTAGTAGATCCAAAATGTGACCTCCATCATGAGCGGACGCGGATGTAGGATACAAAAACCGGGTGATTACCAGACCGGAAAATATTGTCAAACCGATGGCAACAGCCAGTGGCCAAATAAGAAAACTGAGCACAACACGGCGGACGGGTATTTCTTCAGAAAGATAGAAATATAGATGGTGCACAGAAAATATGAAAGCATAAACTGATTCTCACAACAATACTGATATCATGTGTGAGCTCGCACAAGAGGTCAGCAATGCTGGAAAACTTGCAGACGACACTCCTGTGAATAAAGGGTCATTTCTTAAACATCCGATAGATAAGATGGTCAAGGGGTGGGGAGAGAAACGAAGCCACGTAAATTTGTGGTGCCACGACATAGCACAATCTAAACTGCCGCAGATCGTCGTGAAAATATGATCCGACGATACATTTCATCAGATAAATATAGCCTTTCATCTTAATAATTCGTAATAATAAAAATAATAATAACCTGTATGCCTACTTCCAGCTCTGAGTGGTCCGTCGCTTATCTGATACGTTCGTTAACGGTCACTCGGTATCAGTCGCGGACCACGATAGAAAAAATAGGGTGATCTGATACATACAGGGCGTACAGCCGATCGTTAGAGAGAATAGATACATCAGTGATGTGTAGACACCTCTTGTCAACCTCGCTTGGTTATGACACCAGGAGGATAGGTCCCCGGCACCCTATTACGATCCGCTTTGTGAAGACAGCCTGTGGACTAAAAGTCGCCACCCATTTGGCATTGCATGCCGATGGATGCAAACCAGCTTGGTTAATTTAGTCGGACACATATATGGTTATGTCGACTGGTAACGCAGTTTACCAAATTGTCACACAGCTTACTTGAATAGATTAAGTCACGGGGCATTTGAAACTTTGTAGCTATAGCAAACCACAATAGTAGGATGGACATCAAGGCACCGTCAGGAGTTGGACAGGAAAAGAGACCTATCGTTTACAAAAATCACTCCGTTGCTGATTCAACCGTTCTGTGCCACTCGGAAAGTCAGACATAGGCCACAAGTATTGCTGTTTCAGGTCATCGCAATAGCTATTCCTTTTAAACGCCGTCTGTGTGTTAATGATGAACTGCGTGAAGTTTTGTTACAACGATGGTCCGGAATCACCGCAGTTGGTCAATTTATCCTATTATATATGTACACATAATACAAACTGGTCAAATGAAGTGGCGTACGTGCCACAATATGAGAAGACGAAAAAGGGATTGTGTAAGGTAAAGATGAGGGAAATGTAAAGGGATAAAAAAGAAATTAAACCAATGTATACAGAGATTTGCAACAAGAGCGTCATAGACTTCTATTCTCCGCCAATAGCAACCGGCGTCCTCAACCAAAGGCATTTAGCGTCCTTTGGACCCCAGTCAAGAAGCCAGAAACACCATACTGAAGCAAGCTTCAGTGTAAGAGTAAGTTCATACCCCCGAACCCAATCCGTACGATGACCACCAGACTGCCGCTTCCCGCCTAACCCGTCACTCGTAAACAAGGTCCTTGTAGCAGGCGGTAAGCCAGCATTCGCAAAGTGTGACCAAAGCCAACGAATGCTATGGGACGAGGTCACAATGCTCAGTGGACAACAGAGTCCATCCGTCCTGAAGACACGCCGGGGAACCCAGGCGACAGCAGCAGCTGCAGCCTTCTTACTGCACACAGATCACAAATTGACTAATGGTGGTCCGGTTTGACTCAAACAATTAAATCTATTACTAGCTAGCAGCATAGCAATTATTAAGCGACATACCTGCGCACAAAAACAGTTTGTTCAAGCACAGCAGCTGTCATGACTGCTGGCTGGCCACTCAAACGATTGAGAACAGCGTCAAACATTGTTTACCTATCGACAGTGCTCGTTAACGTAAGCATCTTTCCTAGCAAAAGAGCGTGACGAGGAAGTACTGAAAACGAGAGACTTCAGTTCAAGATAGTGGACGTTTTTCAGAAATTGAAATAGAGATGCACTGTTTTACCCCGGATCGCTTTCACCACATCTAGAAAAAAAAACTACATTCGTCACCTTACCACTTACCCACGTAGCTTTACCAACTTCTTGAATAACCCTAGTATCCAGAGTAAGCATTTTAAAACAACGTATCAATATAGCTCGGTGGTCACTTCACTCAGAAATTGGCCTCAAAAGCCCGAAGTGTAAGCTTAGGCTTATCGGCATCAAACCAGCCCCATCAACACGCGACGGTTGGTGACGCTAGTCATATCGACCGACTACTCCAACTTGCCACTGGTCCTAACGAGCATCAGAACGTGAGACAGACAGCTTTCGGGACCGTACGAACACAACACACGTGTGTGCGCAAACTACGCTCATTTGCCGCGGCAACCAAACCGCGCTCACCCAGGGGAGCGGGAGCAACTGCAGCTATCACACTACAGATAAGGTGTAAAATTGTCAACGGTGGTCGAGCTTGACTAAAACAATTAATACCATTACTGGTGACTGGTATGTCAGTTATCAACTATTAAGCGATCCATTTAA
>LOND01004651.1:27983-39273 GCA_014220965.1 Paragonimus kellicotti
AAGAACAAACAAGGAAAAACTTATATGGGAAGAAAGGAGAAAACAGAGGAGGGGAGGGGAAGGGGATCCAACCACTAAAATAGCTACGTCTATATTCAAACATACAACATCAAGGCGCCTACACCTTGCAAACAAACAACCGAGCTGTGAGTGAAAGTAAGGCGTCATCAGCAAGACAGCTTCCTTACGGCTTTCACTGCCCCGCATCATTAAGTGCACTCACTTCACAGACAACTCGGCCAAACAACGACAGCATTCACGCCACTGAGCTCGATTAGCCGCCATCTCACCTAACGTCTCAAGCCACCGACTCTGAGTCGCGAGGGCCCCAGCCCGGGAGACGAACCCGATCTACAGTGACCAACCCTTCGTGAACGATTTCATTTGTCTACGCCAGGTCATCATCTGTCCACCTCGCACCTTAACGCCAGTCGGTGCAGCATCACTTAGTGGTTGGTACTTTCCGTCTTTGCTATTATGATTTACTTCACTTACGTCATAACCATGGTTACATCAATACGAATACACTGAGAGTTTCGAACACATGCCGTTCAGTATTGTCTGTATTTTCATGCATTAGGTTAGTAAGGCAAACAGATCATTCAATCAAACCCTTGTACATTATCCTGATTTGAACGGGTACGGTTTGTTTGATTCAACACGCTCGCGTTACTCACAATCTCAGAAACAATTTATAACATAGCAATTGAACAGACTAAATCGTCCAGCAGATTACCGCATTTATTGGCAACTACCAAAGTGAAAAACTGTAACCTGATAGGTAGTCAGAAATTTCGCTAGTAAAACATGGACACCGCCCAAGTTTGAGTGCAGATTTCCTACCCAGACAAACGATTAAGCCAGCCACTTTCAAAAAGAAACACTCGACTCGAACGTCGACCCTGTTAGGGCTCATCAGCAAAACTTGTTCTTATCACAGCCTGAATTTGTACTCTGAGCATTGCTCACGAGCAAACGTGAATGAGTGTTCAATATGACAATTAGGACGAGTATACTATAGTGTGAGGTTAATGGCATGACAGTCAGCACAGTTGCCTTCGAAGACGGGGTGCAAATCCTGGTTATGACGATGATACATAATACTGATGAGCTCTAACAGCGGAAATCGAATCCAGTGCTCCTCTTCGAAAAAAATGACCTGAACGTTTATCAGAATGCGGAAGCCGAGAGCAAACGGGCAGAATCGGATGTATGAAATTGTAACCAAAGTGCAAAGGCCTGCTTCTCACTTACCGATCTGAGAATCATGTGCAACAGCCAAGCCTGCTGCAGCGTAAAAAACGGATATCCAAAATTTTCGCGCAGTGGTTGCACCCATTGCACACGGGTTGCCTCGCGATGATTGAAAAAATAAGCCGAAACTGGCAGCACGGCGCCCCAAACTGGCAGCCACATTACGGCAGTGGAGTGCATGCGCACACCAGCCGATGCAATGATCCAACCGGACCAGACCAATGCAAACGGAATAAGAGCGGCAAGTATAAAAATAGCCCCAATGTAGAAGTAGGATGGTTCGCCGCGACCCACACAACTGATGACCGATCGACCAACTACGGCCGAGTGTTTGCGAAGCAATCAGAGAAACCCTGCTCGGAAATCAAAACCGTAAGTATTCATGATGAGTTAAGTGTGTAGCAGAATGCGGAACAGTCAGCAAAGAACGGCAAGACGTAAATCCGGAAAATAAGTTAGGTTCCTCTGTTTTAGGGAATAAGCTCGAAAGAAGTGAATAACTGCATCCACTGGTACAAAAAGAGTACCGGTTCAAAACGCAACCTTCTCTGCTAACCGCAATTGGCCACCGAAGGTTTCTTTATCAAAATTGACAAGGGCGAAGCGAAGTAACAGGAAAATATTCCCAATAGAAACCGACAACTTGCGAGGCGACTTATGTGCTAACAAACACAACCAGTACTAAAATTTCCTTCCAATGCGATGGAACGAACACACACAAGTAAACACATACTCCATTTTGGGTCAGATTAGACAGTTTCGTGATCTTAAACGTAACAGAGAAGACAATTTTTCTTAGAAAGTACTCGATGAAATAATAACTCACGGAAAACTAGTGATCCGTTGGATGTGGGTACGGCAAACCACTGTGGCACACTGATAATGATACTTTTCACCATAAAGACCTCAATCAGGCAGACAGCAAATGCTGGATTAAACAAATTAGGATGACAAGGTTCTTAAACTACACTGATGAGGTAGATACTGTACAGTAGAAACCAGCCTGCATTCGGGTGACGTACTCCGCATGCCAGCTGAGCGTTTACCGTACCGGGCATTATATACTGAGACCACCAACAGTTGGGTGAAACCACGTGTGGTCAAGCGACAACGTGGTCACGAAATATGAAGATTGACTGCTCCACTGTGCAAAGTGGATAGGTGTCGTCTGTCTGGCTGGAGTCCTCGTGATCACTCAAATTGGTAGTTAAAAACGCCATCCGAGATGGCGGTGTGCGGCAGTCAATGTTTGCCCGCACTCACACTATTTATAGTTCTTCCGCCTGGTCTTATTATTATTATTATTATTATTATTATTATTATTATTATTATTATTATTATTATCATTGTTATCGCTCCATGACCTTTTCAGCAACATTCCTTCTAGGATATTCCACACTACTGTTGGGGTGACTGGCGGCCCGAGCCACAGTATCTTCTTGGTCACGCTCATGGCTGTTATGATGATGATGATCCTGCTTCAAACCTAATCTGTGTAGGTTCAACTTCCGAAGTTTTAATCGGTCCTGTGTTAACTGACTAATCAATCACAGGCCATCGAAAACATAGTAAGGTAGTATCCCATTTCCGCGTTCAACTTACACAGATGAAAGCACATAAAGAATGATAATTACTTGTACAGCGACATAAGGAGATATACAATGTACTTGTTTCTAGTGGCCGTCGATGTTGTGTTTAGTTTTGAATGCTGGCACAATAATGTACAGTTACATGTAGGTTTGAGGCTTGTAGGTGCCCACTTTGTATAATTAGCAATAAACCGTATGTTTCGCTTAAACGAGAAAACTGGATCACTTAGTATCATCGGAAGTACTAACGGCAACCAGGCAAAGCTTCAACATACAAGGTCCAAACAACTGAAGCACTATGAACAAAAAGCAAAGGAACTAACCACAAGTGACTTACGAGACATTATTATAAATGACCATTTCAAATGAATTGGGATTGACGACCAGAGCGATGGGATTTGGAGGTACATCTCGCGTGACCTGATAGCATTCGCTGGATAGCAGGCCGTATGAATGAGCTAAACGATAGGCTATCGCCAGTATGAGCTCCGGATAGAGGTTGAATCTTTGCATGGCGTTCAACTTGGAGCACGGTTCGGAATTATGATGAAAGACTAATCAGTATCAGATAGGCAAGAAGGTTAATCGTAAATCAGAAACGTGATATTCATAAACAATACCTGGATTGGAAGATAGATTAAGGCAACGAGGTACTTCGGTTCGTGTGTCATGGACGAGGGATTCCCAAGCGATGCGCAAACTTGGTGAAAGGATAATCTAAATGAGAACAAAGGCAGAAAAGTTTTCTTATTGTGATAAACAGTGTCAAAAGCGTGAACAGGTGAAAAAGAACCAAAAAAAGCCGCACGGAGAACAACGATAAGTGTCCGCAAGGACTATACTTAATCGCCAACAATTTAGGCCGGAAGACAACCATAAGAAGAGTCGTTCTACACGTTAGCGTGAGTGAGACTTAACTAATTTGAAAAAAGGAATAACTCAAACAATAGATGAAAGGGTCCCTATACATTGCAAACAAGAAGGTGATTTGCAAATAAGATCAGGATAACACGGACAAGCCAGCTTTTTACTTCATTAACTGTCCTCATTTCACAGACAACTCAGAAGACTAACGGCAGCCTCAAAGTCGCTGAATGTGCCTAATCGCCATCCTCGTCAATGTGTCTAATTAGAACATATCAAGCAACTCTCAACCTAATGAAAGCTACTTTCATCCTAATACATCACATAATCATTTATGCACGCTGAACTTTATACCGACCTGCTAGGGCATCCATAAAAAGTGGTCAGTAGTAGACGAATAGGGTATCTTTAGCATACACGGCCCAACCCACTAAGCGAATCGACCTTTATGAAGCCAACTGGTGAAAACCTAATTCCTAACCACGTCGTGGATAACAAAATGTGTGCAACAAATCGGTTGACATACTGAAGATGTTGGCACTTAGAAACTAATCATTTAGAGATAAACCTATAACAAAGCAAACTATAGGAATCGTCGAGAAACATTCCATCAATAAACTGGAAAGTGCAGCGAGACTAGAACTAAAACAAAAACTGGTAAAATACCTGCTTAAAGTAGGAATAGTAGAAGCCGGATTCAGTGCGAAAAGTCAGCTCCCGTTCCCTGCTCGAAAGATGAGAATAGAACAAGTCGTTTTCATGTAAGGTAGTGACATGAAGCCAGTGCAAGCTACCAAAAAACACGGAAAGACATAAAACCAAAATCCATGGAGCATGTTCATGCCAGCACCAACGAGAGTGACCAACAACAGACTCGCAATATGTCCGTTTTTTCCTCCGACCAAGCGGTGGTTCTCGTCCGCAGTTAGTCTGCCACGATTACGGGTCATTAAACTGTCTGAAAGATAGTAGACAGAAAGCCAGAGTTTGAGCCATAAGATGAAACATAATAACTACGTCGGAAAAGGCACGGAATCCGACAACACAGAGAATGAGAAACTATCAATGGTTGAAAAACAGGTGGTCGAAATTAAACAGTAATAAGACGATAAATAAGCCACAGGATACGAATGACATGACCGCGACACACCGCCATCTCCGGTAGCGTTTCTAGCCAGCAATTCGAGCCAGGCAGCGAGCACCTACTCACTTTACTTAACGGAACAGTCACGGTGTTGCTTGACCATCATGCGCATTCACCCACCTGTTTGTGGCCTCAGTATGTAATGCCCGGTTCGGTGAACGGTCAGCTGGCACGCAGAATATGTGACCCAAACATCATTGGCTGTGTAACATGACTAGTTGACCAACTGATCGTAGACACTGCAATAGTGTTGACATCTTCGTTGTGAACAGGCCACGTAACCGATCCATAGAGCGAAACAAAACGAATACAAGCACTACATACCCTTCCTTTCAGCGACAACCGAGCGTCTTTTCAATGTCAGATGACGCAAATCGGCAAAGGCAGCTCGTGCTTTTGCAATCCTCGTTGATATCTCATCAGCAATATTACAAGCTGACGAGATAGTGCTACTCACAGTCTCGAAGTAGGATTACCTGCAATAAAGAAAGTAGGAGTGGAAATGCCCCAGTCTTGAAACAACACTTTGTACTTTGAAGGTGCGAAACGCATTCCATACAAACAGCCCGGTCACTCACCTTGTTCAGCATGGTATGCATGTTTTCGCAGGGGGCTAAATAACGTCATCTGTATACTCCATGCTGGTCAACCTAGCACCAGAAAGAAACTCAACACCAAGTTCACTGGACTCCTCCAAGCGCACTTTCCAGAATGTCGTCCATGACAAAATGGAACAAGGGGGAAATTGGATATCCTTAACGAACACCTATTAGAAGGGATGAACACCCGAAACAATTGTTCATAAACTCCCACCTTATTTGCAAAGTTGGCATACAGTGATGTTAACAGGTTCACGTATTTTCCGGTACTCCCCTGCGAAGAGAACCGAACTGAAGGCAACCATTACGTCTAAAAAGACCACGACCGTCAAGCGCCTATAAAAATGCCGATGCTCCAGAATCCATCGCAAGATAAAAATGTGATCAACGCACCCATGATGGAACTCGAATCTCGCCTGTTCTTCACGTATCTGACGTTCTTTGGGCTTATTGAGCCGAAGATATATATATATATATATACTCAAATCCGCGTAAGTTGACAGCTCTTAAGAATAAGAAACCACTATTAGAATAGGTTATATACCTTAGACTTACTGAGGTACTAGTATCAGGACCACATTAACCGCCAAGGGTTCACAAGGATCAAGTACTGTTGAGAAGAGACGTTGCGTCGAAGACTACCTTCAATCAATTGGCGCGCTTCCTATTCCATATCCTCCGTCTTCGCGACAGCGTCATCATGGATAACAATAAATCAGTGGGTCTCACTGATGCTTAACTACCATACAACCATGAAGAAAGCCAGCTCTGGCCAGGAAGAAGAAAATAGAAGTAGAGAAAAGGGAATCACATTATTAGGAATAACCACGTCGACATTGAAACTTTCAACATCGAGGTGCCTACACCTTGCAAACAAACAAACAACCGAGCTGTGAGTGAAAGTAAGACGTCATCAGCAAGACAGCTTCCTTACGGCTTTCACTGTCTCGCATCATTAAGTGCACTCACTTCACAGACAACTCGGCCAAACAACGACAACATTCACGCCACTGAGCTCGATTAGCCGCCATCTCACCTAACGTCTCAAGCCACCGACTGTGAGTCGCGAGGGCCCCAGCCCGGGAGACGAACCCGACCTACAACGGCCAACCGTTTCACGGCAGGTCATAATCTGTCCATTTCCCACTTTAGGCCAATCGGCCGCGGTGTCAGTAGAGTGCTCGGTGTGGCAGACGACTCGTTAATACGCTTGACAATCACTACCAAATACCCGCTTCCTAACCTCCTCGTTGCTTACTCGTTGGTGCCACCCGATACGAGCGATCGAACGCAGACATCGGTGGTCAAATACCTGAAGACGGTTCACGTCCTCTACCCTGAGCGGCCAGTTTCGCTGCCGTAAAGTAATACAGCCCTCATTGTTGCCTTGTATAAGTGACTCTTGCTCTTCAGAGTTTCGCTCCTTTGTCGCTAGAGACGTCCTAGATTGGTGAATACTGCCTGTTTTAAAGATACGCGCTTCCTTCACACTACCGCTGCCGATGACGCAGCTCTCCAGATAAACAAACCTTTTAACAGCCTCAACAACTACGTTATCTAATATCAAATCTACGTAATCGTAGCAATCTTGCAAAAGCGCTTTGCACTTTTGAGGCTGCAAAGCGCATTCCGAAGTATTTAGCAGAACGCGAAATAGCCTCCGACGTCGTCTGTGATACCAGGATACTGTCAAGCAACACCTTGTCGATAGCGTGATGAAGATCAGACAGTCCTCCATTATTTCATCTATGACGAAATTGAACAAAAATGGTGAAAGGGGACAGCCTTGACGTACGCCGCTCCTGGTGCTGAAACTGTCAGACAGTTCACCGTAAACCCTAACCTGAGCTGAAGTATGGGAATAAAGCGCCGACAGTATGTTCACATACTTAGTCGGTACACCCCTGCGTTTAAGCGACTCTAAAAGTGTAGATCGATCCACCGAATCGAAACGCACCTTTATAGTCGAGAAATACGGCGATTGTTGGCCGGCGGTACACATGACGCTGTTCCGAAATTTGGCAGGGTGAAAAATGGATCAATACATCCTTGTCCAGGACGAAACCCTGCCTGTTCTTCCCTAATGTTTGCCTCCCGAGCTGCAGTGAGTCGACGAAGTATAATGGATGCCAGAACCCTAGTAATGACTGGGGTCAAACTAATTCTTTCTATGGTTTTCGCGAGAGCCTCCAACTACTTTTCTGGAAACGGGAACTATTATTGAATAATCCCAGCAAGGAGGGATGGTCTCCGTCGTCCACACAAGTTGAAACAACTGAGTCAAGGCTTCTACTAACGCTTTCCTACTTTCTTTGAGAAATGCTAGCAAGAGCTCATTTGAGCCAGCAGCCCTATAACGTCGGGTAGCCGAAAAGCAATTGCGGACCTCAGTTTTAATGGGTGGTCCTAAATTCACCAGCCAGGGTGCTACATTGCTATTCTGAGGCAGATTAAAGGCCTGGAGTAGCAAGGAGATGCATTGGGTTTCTTCGATGTTACATACTGTAAAACCTTGCGATAGGAAACTTGGAGCTGCCGATAAGTAAGGAAGACAGTCTCTGCAGTAGAAAGATTCCCTTAGAAGGACTGGTTCGGCTAATGCAGCACTGCGCGGAAACGACTTACAGTTTGACGGCCAGGTCTACTGTCAGAAGGGAGGCAAGCCAATAGGCCCATCTATATCGGGATTACTCGCAGAAACTGTAATGAAGCATAGTGGATATGAGGTCTAATGGACATCCCAACCTAAAGGATGACTTCTGTAACATTCGTTTGGACTTCCTCTTTATTCGCTGCCTACTCCCCCTCTTTGTGAGTAGTATGCTTTATGACATAATTGTGCCCATGTGAAGGTCGCTTTGGCCGCCATCTTGAATTTGGACATTTCTGCTTATGCTCGACCGCTGACGGTCGAAAACTCTCTCGGGACGTACCATTTCGAACGTATGTGACATTTCATATTGATTCCATATATCTACGCTTATGTATTTGCTGACATCCATGTATTTTCTATTATAGAAACATTACCGAGCTGTTTGCGGTCGTTATCAGTTTGATTTGACCTCGGGGTGTTAAGTTCTAGTGGTACCCAGCTGACCTCTGAATAGAAACGCAGAGCGGATTCTACAACTTCCATATACGAATGAAACACTGAATGCCTTACCTCAGCCTCAACGTGACCTGCCCCACAACCGATTAAATACCATAATAGACAGAATAACCTTTACAAGCGAAGAAGAATAATCACGGTTGGCGTTCTTCGATGTACCGGTTATAGACCTTATGGCCAGCTTTAAACCACTTTAAAGCTGAGTGCGAAAACTGTTCCGATGTGCAAACACGCACTGTAGCCCATTAGAATTTAGAAGAAAAGAACGATAGCACTTATTCAAACCGTTCACTTCCAGTGGGTACTCTAGCAGTTTTATAAAGCTACTAGAGAGTCCACGGAGTCAATGAAACGCGAATGGCCGAGCCATATATTCGTGACACATATGAAGCAGCACAAAGAATACTCCAACCGCTAAGTATCCGAGAATTAAAAGTACCAAACTCAACGCTCCGCTCAGCTCAGGTGAACGCCAAAGACAATATAGAACGGTATGAACAAACTGGTGTGGTCTACGCGATTCAATGCCTCGAATATTACCAAAACCATGTAGGAAAGGGGCGAAAAACTGCATATACGCGTGCACGAGCACAAATTAACGACGCGATGAGTCGACTGTAGATCACAGCTATGACACTACTGTGCGGACGCAGGTCAGGAGGTCAACGCGAATCATACAAAAGTGGTCGTGCGGGTAAAAAGGGAACAGAAAGGACATGTATTAGAAGCTTCCTCTTCGCAGAATTCATTCAACGGACACGTGCATATAGACAGCCACTATGTCAGTATCGGTGACGCTAGAACGAAAGGCGAGCTAAAGCAGACCGATGATCATCAACATTATTATTATTATAAACAGCAATACATTAGTGGTTCACATTGATGCTTAACTGCTTAACGAAGAAAGAAAGAAAAAAACCTATATAGGAAAAAGGAAAAAAGAGGAGGGGAAGGGAAGTGGACCTAACTACTAAAAATAGCTACGTCTATATTCAAACATACAACATCAAGGCGCCTACACCTTGCAAACAAACAACCGACCGATGAACAAACATGGTGATTGGCAGAACAATCTAATCCACAATGCATCTCGTGTTTGATAACGAATCCTAGCGTGGATTTAAAACGTTGCAACAAATTGCTCGCTACTCAGTGTGTACCTCTCCTGATTATATATATATATATATATATATATATATATTATATCGAATAAACTGGTAATGCCTCAACAACTCGTATGATTAACGGCATCCGCATCCGGATTCGCCAACCACAAAGACCAAAGTCAAATGTTTGCACTACACCACTTTCGGCTTCACTCCCTACCTAGTGCAAACCCGGAAGAATAGAACCCGGAGGCGTGTGAATGAGGACCTCCGTGGTCGATTCAGCGAATACTGGTTAGCCAGTTAGTAGGTCAATATGAAAGTGTAACCATTATCCCTTGTAAACAAAAAATAGACTGGTAAGTTACAGGGCAGGGAAAGGATTTTAATACAGTAACCATTAATCCTTTCTGTAAGCGATTGGAAAGAGAAACAAAGAAAGTTTAACTGGGAAACCAAACAATACATGCGGTATACAGTGAACTGAGAAAGCAAAAAAAGAGAACAGGTAGCGGCCCATCATGATTCACGTTCACAAAAAAAAACAGCTGGCGGCTTAGTAAACGATGACAGTAGCTAGTGGACACGAAAGAAAACTATCTAATCGACCTGAGGTACATAGGTCTGTTCGCTGGCGGTATTATGAGTAAGTGGAGGAGTTACTAATCGGAGAGGGTTGGCGCATTCGTCGTAACGCCATATGACGTCAACACAATCCACGACATCCGCAAGTCCCCTGCATACCGCGGACCGGAACTCACGGCAACACCAACGCCGTCTACAGAACTTTCGGGCGTCTCGTAACAACTTATCTACAGCGGTATTAACACAGTCATCAAAACAAAGAGGAAATCTTTGACACTACATACGTGTCGTACTTTCCCACAAAAATTGTGTTTACTCTTGTTTTTATAGCCTTTTACTAGGAGTAGAAAAACCATAAGGGTCGACGCACATATGTGGAGAACATTATTAACAGCTTGAGGGTCGTCACCGAAGTGGTAAAATAAAGTAAACACGAGCTTTGCCTCGGAATCGGTAAGAAAGATCCATACGGTGCCAACAATGGGAAACTTTCATTAAACTCATATTGTCCTATGTCATCTTGTAAAACGACATGATAAGACAAATGTCCACTCCCAAGGGCTGGTATGAATCGGTTTAAAAAAAAATCAGTCAACAAATGAAGGGCATCCGTCAGCAGAAACCTTTGAAGGGGTGCTCTGTACCAGTGCCGAGTGGCTGCGATTAGACTGTAATACTTGGATACAGAACAATTGCTCGAAGTCATGAAACTCGTGATAGCAACGAATAAGGGAATCATTTAGCTACGTTGTCTTCTGATCTGTGCACCATATTTTAATATAGCCCCTGGTTACCATTGCGGATATAGGAACCACTACCGAGTAAATCCAGCAGAGAGATATCCTAAGTCGTCTGTATAAGTTGAAATAAACGATCAAAAACTTCTGCAAATGCCTGACTGTGTCCCGGCGCGAGGGCGTCTTGCCCAGTAGCCCAATCGGGTTCGGGGGCCAAACTCTCGTCAGGGACCCCAGCCTATATATATATATATATATATATATATATATATATATATATATATATATGGGCTGGAGGTTCGC